>JAYECN010956463.1:0-44392 GCA_035222435.1 Microcambeva ribeirae
TTCTTTTTTAATACAGTTCAGTTAGGTGGCATGTTCCTGTGCCGCCGCCCCCCCCCCCTTATTTTTGTATTCTTTAGTTTTCTGCTAACTGGGCACGATAGGATAAGTGGGTTTCTCGTGATGTTTGGACAAAGATTCAGGATTTTGAGCAGCATTTATGGAGCCTTTATGCCTCTAAAAGGTTCTGCAGTGTTGGAGTGTTCAGACACTGCACAGGAAAGTGGATTTCTTCTGAAAGCAAATTTAATCCTACTAGTAATTTCACTATATTCATGAGAGTGTGATGTCTAGCCTGTGCATGGCTCTTTAAAAAAAAAAAAAAAATCTTGTTTGTATGTGGCATGCTGCATATGAGAAAAGACCATGTATAATACAAAGGGGAAAAAAAGAATCATTCTATCAGTGACTTTAGAAGCTTTACCTCAGCAATGAATCCAGATATTTTATTTTCATTTGAGCTGTGGTTGGATTGCTTAAAGAAGCATCAGGAGTTGTTGCTCATTATTTTTCCATGCAGGTGTGAGATTACGCTTGAATTCTCTGTAGGAGAGTGAATTGTGCTAAATGGAGTAGTGCATTAGAATTTTATGGATTTCTTTTCCCTTCAACAAGATCTTTCTATTAAGAACTGTTAAATCTTTTAATAGCTTAACAACGAAGACTAGCAGAAACATATACAGGTGTATACTTTTGGGGTTGTTGAACAGCTGGATCTTTCTATAAAGTGTATTCATTAGTGATAAAACCTGGAGAAAATGTTGGCTGTTATTGTGAATAATGTACTAACCTTAAAAAAAAAAAAAAAAAAAAAAAAAAAGTTGAATAGGCTGGCTGTACTTTCATCAGATCACTCCTGTCTCGTTTTTATTCCCTTTCACTTTTATTTCTTCTAGTGAAATAAGATTTTTTCATGAATGTATGAATGTTAATTTTTACCTTTTTTAATTTGCGCTGGTAGGAGGGTCACTGGGAACTATAAGGTAATGAAGCTGCATGTGCACAGCCTTTCATAATTGATTTAAAAATATTTGCATCACCTGCTTGCTTTTAAATACAAGTAGTTCAGAATTTACAGCTTTAAAAGCTAGGGGAAAATTCAGTAGCATAGATGTGGTACATGTTACTTCAGAGAGCTATTTCTTCATGGCAGAAATTGTTTAAAGTATTTTATTTTTATTGGGGTGAGAGTAAATTCATTATGTCCTCGGTATGACCCTTAGAAGTACTTTTTTATATTTATAGGTTTATGTCCCCTTTCACAGCCAGAAATCTTTTCTTTTTGGTACCATAAGAATTAGGGTGCAGCTTATAAAGAATAGTATTGCACAGGCCCTATTCTTTCCTTTCTCCTTCTCCCCCAAACCCACCCCCCGCAAATGCAATAAAGGCCAGCCATCTATCAGTCTTCTTCATATTGTGATTTTTCCCATCCAACCAGTAAATACATAGTCAGAAATGTCCTTAGATTTTAAATGAACGTTACTTAAAATAGAAAGTATGTTGTGCTAACTAAGAAAAAAAAATCTTACTGATTTTTAGAAAACAATCATTCTTACACTTTTAAAAATTCTTAACTTCTCAACTGTCAGTCTCCAGGTATTTTATATCAGTAAATAAAGAAATTAGTTGCCTGTGAAAAGAGTAAAATGGAGTATTCAGTCCAGGATTTGTATGTATAAGTTTGTTTTGTTTTTGTTTTTTTTAATAATCACCTATGCGTATAGCCTGTGTATGTGTGTACACACATTAGAATATGCTCACTTGTCATGTGTCTTTGCGAAGTAGATGATGATTGGACCTTAAGCCTATAGAAACTGTTGTGCTGTGAACTGAAAGGAAGGGCTGTCAGCAAGCTACAGCGCCTGCGGTACTCGTGTAGGAAATTCCTGTCTCATCCCGGGTAATTGCAGTGTCCCACTCTGAACTGAAATCTGTGCTTGTCCACCCTATTAAATTAAGAAAATTTTGCTTCAGCTTCATTAAATCTACCTGTGAAAGCTCCATCTGAGCTCGAGAAAGAGGCCTTTTGTTTCTGAAGAAACACGTTTTCAAAGAAGATGGTTATTGCTTGTATTCCTAGATTCATTTGATCATGAAGAAGTTTTGTGATAGCAGCAAAGTATCTTGTCCTTAGGTTGTTTTGATTATTGATGGATTCCTTAGCAATGTGCAAATATTTAAAGTCATAAGGCTCTCCCACTCTCTGGTTCTGATTTGCACTGCAGTAGCTTAACACACAAGATTGCGTGTGTGTGTGTGTGTGTGTGTGTGTGTGTGTGTGTGTGCTCCGAATGCATCTTCCTCCTTTGTGCAAAGGCGTAAGATTTGCATATACCTACACGCACGGAGCCCTCAGTTCTTTCCAAGAAAGCTCTATAGCATGGATAGATACTGACCAAGTATCTAGAAAGATCCGTTGAACTGCTGCGCCTGTGTTACCAGCCGTGTGTTTCACAAAGGAGAAACTCAGAACGTGCTTGATTCCACAGCTGCTCTTATGCCGAATGGGTCGCCCGGGCTGGGAGCTGAGGCAAAGGCCTGCAGAAGCCTGCCCTGTGTCAGAAGGCCATTAAACAGCTGTTAGTGTGGTGAATAGGTTCTTGGTATCTCAGTGGGAGAATAAAATACATTTTTCCCTGTGCATTTTCAAATAAACAGTTTACTATTCGCATAGCTTCTCTTTAGAAGTAGCAAATAGCAATATTCTCGGTTAGTAGCATCTATATATGTATTACGACTATATATTTGACACTTGTGGTTTGGTGTTCAGTTATTGGTTTCTGTAGTAGTGCTTATGCCTACACATTGAACAGCAGGACAGATGCAATAAAGCCAGAGTGATGCAAACCTATCTGTTGTATTACCACCTCCAACGTATAAGAAATTTGCAATTGAGTAGTCAATTACTGGTGTTTTTGGCATTCTGATCCAAATCTGTAGGGAGCAAAAATAATGCATTTAATCTCTTGCTAGATTTTCTAGATACAAACACAAAATTTTTGAAATTACCAAGCATAGTCTGTTAGATGTTGCTGTCTCATTTTGAAATAGTATCTTAACTGGAACTAACTTCTTAAAAGGAAAACAAGTTTGAATAGCCAGCAATAGATCTGTCTTTTGTGCCTCAAATATTTGATCATATATATTTTGAAATTCTCACTGTTAGTATGAGATTGGCAGTAATGTATTTATTAGGTTTGTACCTGCATCCTAGCAAGTTACATTTTGGTACTTTTTCAAAAATGTGCCATTTATCAGGAGGCTTTAAAGATTCTCTGTGGATATGTAAAGCAGTGATGCCACCACACTCACTGTGCATGCATGCTCAAGGCTTCAGAATTTCAGTAGTGCGTTCAGCATGTGTGTGGGGTAGGCTAACTTGCCAGAATATATTTCAGAATTGTGGTTATCGAGATACTTGGGGAAAAAAAAACTTTTTTCATTCAATTTTGGGGCTATTTACATAGTGCTAAGTATGTGTTTTGATAGGATTGAATGAGGACCTTAATTAAACTTAAATTAACAGTATACCTAAGTGGTTTTCAAATTTGTTTTGAAAAGAAGTAGTATAAAAGTAGAATTTAGCAGTGTTCTTGTTTTGCTTAGTGCTG
Organism: Microcambeva ribeirae; assembly: GCA_035222435.1. Lineage (NCBI taxonomy): Eukaryota > Metazoa > Chordata > Actinopteri > Siluriformes > Trichomycteridae > Microcambeva > Microcambeva ribeirae. The sequence goes on from JAYECN010956463.1 coordinate 3,612, forward strand.
AGAGAAGCAAATAACTTCAATACATTAGAATCTTGTACAGCCAGCCATATTAGAGTAACATACATTTTAAGGGTTTTACCATTAATTAAATACGTTTTCATTTATTTAAACCTAATCAGGTTTTACTAAAACCTATTTCTATGTACCTCTGATACATATTTTTCGAGGATAAGTTTACTTACTGAATTTCTCTGATGTATTTTTATTCTTCAATTTCACATATTCATATTGAGTTTTACGCTCAAATTCTCATGTGCCAGCAGCGTGCCATAATGTTTGAGTTGCAGCTGGGCCGGAGTATTTCATTTGTTGTGTTTCCAGTTCTAGGCTCTGGCATTTAGTGATCCACCAGGAACATATTAGCTCTAAAAGGGACAAATCCATCCATGATGCTGTTCTGTTTTCGTGGAGGAATCCTACTGGGGATGAATTTATCTGAAAATATCTATGTACTTTGTGTACATTGTATTTTGTAGACAGTAGATGACTAATTCTCATGAGAGTGCTTTTAACTAACTGTACCTTTTCAATAGCAATAGTACAAGTGCCCTCGATTACTATCATTCCAGTGCAGGTTACACTGGAATAAGATGCAATTCTTTCTGTTGCACAGATGGGGAAACTGAGGCACTGGACAATTATCTTTGCTAAGCCAGGCACTCTTTGGCATAACTACAAATTAGACTTGTTGCAGAAACACATGTAGTCGTGGCAACATAAGCAGTAGCTTTTGAATGAATGCTGATGTTATCGGGATGAATGTATTTTGTCCTGCGAGAATGAAATCCCTGCTCTTGGTCTCTTCACGTGTTTGAAAAGGCAAGTGACTGGATGAAGCTGGGGCTTCCCTGTTGTGTTGCTATCACCTTAAATTCAAGGCACTGCCACCTAAAATTCAAATATTCCTTGTACTGTTGTGTGATCATGTACTCACTGTCATCTGTACAAAGCCATTGGGTTCCTTGTAGAAATCAAACTCTTAAGGAAACGCGAGTTTAACCTGTGCCCAAGAACCTAGTTTGTATTGAGGAACTTCTGCTGGTGATGAGTATGATGCAGACTCCTGGCATCTGCCCGTTGTGTGGGTAGATGCACAAACCTCCTCTGCCACCAAGTTTGCTTGCTTGAATAGGGACATAAATTGTCTTCATTTTTAAACTGGACAAATCTAATGCAAAAAAACAGTGAGGCACAGTGAGCACAAGAATATTATTTTATAAACAGCTTTTCAAAGCAAGACTGCTTTTTAAAGTGTTACCTGTATCTTGATGTAGAAATTATGAGAAACCAAACCAAGAAATCTTTGTCTCAGGCTGCCTCCCCGCCCCCCCCCCCCTTTAAAGAGGGAAACCAGTGACGGACTCCATGGAAAAACTTGAGGAATCTAGTTTTGGCTTAAAATGACCCATTTCTCACAGCGAGTAACATTGAGAGCATCAGTTTTATCCTCCTTCAATCCTTAACTTTTAGAAGAGACAACTTTGTTTACAAGTCACAATTAGAAAAAATGTCTAACATAAGCTCATTATTATGATGTTAGTGTCAAAAGACTTCATTTATATACTTATTAAAACCCAATCTATAGAAGGTACAGTTTGGAAGAGTGCATATGTGAATGTATACTGAAAATGTTAAATCCTTTGCCAGCTGTCAAAGCAAGGTATGAGGCTGCTGAATTTTGTTGTGGGTTTTGGCTGATGTGTTGGTATGAAACGGAGTTCCCAGGTTCTGCAGGGTGTCTCCGGACTTGTTTTCAGTACATAAACATCCGTGTTTGATCTACTTTTGCATTGCTTCTTGCATTTGAGTCAGGGTGGGCTTGGTAACTATATAAGGAAAGGGAAAAAAATAGGCTGAGCGTATGTAGAAGCATATAAACTATTTGTTAGTTTTCTTTCTCCAATTTGAGAGCTCCTGGTTTTGTTAATCTTTTTTTTGCTCCTGAATTTGGCAAATTGTGTTTCAAGAATGCATTGTTGTCCCCATCTTCTCTCTTGTTTTCTAGCCCACTCGGACTTTAAAATAATTCTGAATATATAGTTGAACATATTACTGGATATATACTGAATATAATAAGTCTGATAATTGTTTATCTTATTAACTGTAGGGCTGTCACTGGTCTTGTTCCCACCTTCATCAGTCTCTCTGACCACTGGAGTGTCTACTAAGGAGCGGGAGGAAAAAAAACATTTTTCTTTGAAATTAGATTTATGTGGGACTTTTGTTTGCTTCTTTAGTATGTTTGCTTAAAAAAAAAAAAAAGACTCCTATTGTAAAACCTTTAGGGTCTTTTAAGTTATTATAGGATCTTTTAAATTGTTATGCTAAAACCACCATACCTAAGCTTTTTTTTTTTTTTTTTTTTCTCTCTTTTCTTCTCTCTTCTCATTGATGGCTTTACTTGCAATTTATTTTAGGTGTCTCCTTATCCAAAAAGTAAATCTGTAGCGAGGGTTTCTATTGAGTGACACAGTCCACTTTTACCTGTGTTGGTAGAAGCAGGACTGTTTTGTAACTAAGTTATCAAATGAATTTAATTGTTTTTTAAACACCCCGGTGTAACAAAGGCAGGGTCTGCTTTGAAGTTTTGTTGCTGTAACTGTATAGTTAGAAGCAGGGAATAAATCACATCCTTGACTAACAGCTTTTCCGGCAAAGCTTTTTGAATGTAGCCTGTCGTTGGGGTAGTATTATATCTGTGCGGGTGAAATGAAAGAGTCCGTAAGCTGCCTCTCTCTGGGTGGCTTTGCAGGTATGGCTGTTAGGATACAAGTATCCTGGTGAGGTTTTTTCGCATGGTGGACTAGTTCCACAACACGTTTTGGTCACATTTTAAAAGCGTGAACTGCTCTGTGTTATGCAGCATGTAGAGGACTTTCTTGCTGCAGTACTGTCCCTAATACAATTGGCTTTCAGAGAAGAACCTGAATTTCCAGCTTTTTTTTCTTTTGGCCTAAGTAAAGAAGGAAAATTGGTTTAGAAAATCCCAAAAGGAAATACTGTTTTAAAATATATTGCAGTCATGTGTACCATTCTCAGAGTGGACATGGTTTAATTCACAGATTGATTGAAAGGGAATAGTGACTTTCTTACACAAGCGGTGAATTCAGTAATGGTAAGTAAATTATTTGAGTTTAGAAAAAAGGTATTAAGAAGAAGATTGCCTCAGGAATCCTGGATGGCTCTCCACTAGCTGCATGATCTGAAGTGAGCTGGCTTGACTGTTAGAAGCCTCAGTTTCTGTGTGTAAAAATAAGGATATTAAATAAGGCCATATTTAATTTATTTAAGTATTAGGGACTGAGGTGGTGTTTTAATATAGCGTGTCGTATGGAATTACTAGGCAGCTTGAGTAGTTGTCATGTTGTGTGAGAAGGTACCTGCACTGTACCCTGTCTCTCTCTCCGTCTCTTTTATTTTTATTTTTTATGTTTTATTTGGGCAGGCTCTGAGATTAGGTATTCCCAACGCTGATGATGTTATTTGGTTAGATTGTCAGAATTACTTGTTTTAAGTGAGATACTGAAATATCAGCTCTGAAAATTTCTTTTGAAAGCACAAGGACATGATTTGTAGTTCTTAAATTTCATTCTTTTAAAGTTAAAAATAAAGATAAGGAGGTTTGTTTTGACAGCATCAAAGGAATATGCTGGTTTATTTGCAGCCTTTGATTTGGGTGGAATGTATGGAGCTGTATTTTTTTTTTGTGTAGCAATTTGTTGTGAATATTTTGGATAGCCTCTGTTTATATGAAATACTAGTATTGATGTCTTACTTTCAGTCGTGATTTATGGAAAATAATTGTGCTCTTGTAATTTATTTTTTTTTAATCCCCCATTTCTTATCTACTTGAAATACACGAGTAAAGAAAAATGGGTGTTTTGTTTAGGGCTGATATTTAAAATATTTAAAGATAATCATGAATATAGGTTAATTTAAGAAATACTGTATTTGTGTTTTCCATTTAGCATGAATTATTCCTGGAAAACATAGAAATGAATATGTGAGGCAACTTCAGTTATGTACCAGCAATAGAAACGTGATTTTTCTCGTCAATTTTAATTATATTTGAAAGTCTTTCCTATAAACAGAAAGACAGATTTCTGTGGCACAGAAAAAGCTTCATGGTGCCCTATATTTAGTGGGAATGAAAAGTGCTAGGAATTTATAGATAACTGTTAGTTGTTGTATTCTGTTTAGTATCATTAAAAAAAGGAGGAAAAAAAAAAAACACATATTTTTGCCTGATTCAGAAATTTCCAGCATCCAGTAGTGCTGACTGGCAATTCACATTTCCTTGGGAGACAGATAAGGCAGCCAAAGAGAGAAGGCTGGATTCTGGAGCGGATTATAAATGTGGTATTTGTAGCGTCTGTAAAAGTTTCACACATAAAGCAAACTAGTTAGCTTGTGCAGCATCACATGATCAAAATATTTTTCCCCTCGCTGCTGCCAGCAGCTATCTATTGCTTTTCAACAATCTCGCTTGTTGGGCACCGCGCCAGGATGTTTAAGACAGCCCCTTACGTGAGCTGTTCCATTCTTAACCTCTTTGACTGAAGTGCCATGACCTTCACATATGTAGATTAGCCATGTGCTCTGTGAATTGAAACTTGCTGCCTCAGGAAGAAAGGGTTTTTCTCTTTATTCCTCGGGGAATTTGACAGCCATTCATCCCTGACCTGGGCAGAGGTAATGCAAGGAAATTGGATTCAAATGGAATGCATATAGATAACACACGGAGGCAGTATATACAGACGAGCAGATTTCTTACCTTGTGAGAACGGAATAATGCGGTCACGAAGATAAGCTGCTTCAGATGCCCTGAGAAGCAAGCGCAGGGGAAGAAGTTTGGCCTTTTTTTTTTTTTTTTTTTTTTTTTTTTTTTTTTTTGCAGGGCAGCTCCTGGCTGTGTGTCACTTGATTACTTTTTGGGGAAAGTTTTCTCTTTTTCAACCTTGTATCTTCAGATGCGTGAAAGAATGTTTTCTGTGTGTATTTCTGCAGGTTTTCTTAAAATTATACTTTTTCTTTTAAGAATCGTCAATTAAATCATAAAGACATCTATTTGTATTATGTAGTGTATTTTAATTTCTTTTTTTCCTTAAATCCTGAAGGTAACAAATACCACTTGTGATAGCCCTCCCCCTCTATCTAGCACAAAACCGTTTTACTGATGATAAACTCTAGGAGCTGCTACTTCAGGGATATTTATTAGAGTTTTAACTTTCTGTAAGATGAATTTTTTGTTGTTATTGTTGAACATGTGGTATGCAAATACAGGGGAAAAAGTACTACAAAGTATTTTGTTGTGGGTTTTTTTAAGTATTAAAAACACATTTTGCTTTTCTAATAAACCCCATAACCAGACCTTTTAATGTTTTGATATAAATAGCAATTAAACTAACTGAGATCCAACCACAATGAAAAAGAAACCATTTAAATTCATTCAGAAGAAAAGCTCCCAGCTTAATTGAGTTCTTCCTTTAAAGAGGATTGCTTAGACAGCATCTGTAGAAAAGTGTCTTATATTTTAGGAACAGTTGTCTTCAGATTTTCAGCGTGTTGGTATAGTTGGCAACATTTAAAAATAAACAAAAAGATTATTCCAAGAACTAACTTGGAAACTGAGGGCTACCACAGCCTAAGCTGTCTAGAGCTTTTTGTGTGAATGCTGTCCGAATGTTTTCTGGCTGTGTTGAGGCCCTCCATGAGTTTAAGGGTTCGATGCATGTGTGTTAGTTGCCTAACATATCACCTTTAGCTGTACTTTAATTTGCTTCTGTCTTCTTTATTTATTTCCTTCCCGAAGTCCTACTTCTGTCTTATCTCAGAATTATCTTTGTGTGCTCCTTTGTCATGTCTGATGGCAGTAAAAAGTAGACCCAACTTCAAGTTATTTAATTCCCACTTTCCCACTTCTTGGGAGCACGGTTTTCCAATGTACCTTCAAACAAGAAGTTGAATGCAAATTTAACTTAAAGACCTTACGCATTCAGGTGAGAATGAGGGGCAATTCATTCTTGCATGGTGGTCTCCAAATTCTATTGCCTTAACTTCAAAAAAGACCTAGATGTGGATTTTCAGCAATTCTTGTTCCTTAGAACAATTACCGATTTACCTGTGATGATTATCTTTTAGCTCTGGATAAGCAGAGATTGACTTACCTATTTGTTTCTTTTCTTTGCTGTGTCTTTTTTTAAGTCCACTTCAGGTTTTTTTTTTTTTTTTCTTTGTTTTGGATTGATGTCTTGCCTTGAAGAGATGGAAGAAAGTTGGATTGTTGTTGTTGCTTTTGGTAAAGGCTGCAGCTGGTCATAGCGTCATAGCTAAAGGCTTACATAATTCTGATTTCTGATTACTCTTTTTACCATACACTAGCAAGTTACTTCCTCTAGTAAGTTGCTTCTGACAGGAATGGGTAGAAAGGTAGTTTTTCTTTTTAGAAATTGGGATATATATGTATATGGATATTTTCTTCACAGCGTACATTGTTTCCTTTAGTCTTCTTGGGGATAGAGAGAGTATTTAAATGATTTTATAATAGGGACTATTCATTAGCTTGTGTTGCCTCGCTATCAGAGTCATGCTTGGGAATATATACATATTTTTAGTGATTTAAATCAAGTTCACTCTTTAGATAATCTTCAGAAGAGACAGACAGATGGATATTCTTATAAAAATGCAATGGTTTTTTTCTTTTTGACCTTTGAGGATTGTGAGCTTAAAACCAGGCAGAATGTAGCAAGAGAAAGGTTGAAACAAACATGAGTCTAAGCAAGCATGTGCCTTTTGTGTAGGTATCAAGCTAGAATTTCTTGGGGGGGAAAAAAAAATACTCAAGAAAACTCAAAAGTCTAGTTTTACCTCGTGTAGTCTCTATATTTCTCTATAGCCTTTGCTGTGCTCTTTGGGCACTCTTTTATCAATTTAAGTTCTTGCACTTGAGGGTGAGTCTGATGATCACCTGAAGCTGATCTAACACTTGACTGTGCTGAAAAGACCAGTCCCACCCTTTTCTCAGCTCTCTGCTGCTTCCCTTGTGTCATAAGGTGAGTCACATCAGCTGGTTGCCTTGTCTGAAAGCTAATCCAGCAAAACAAAGCCCTTCAATGATCAGCTTGCAGCTAGCTCAGGGAGCTGGTCTGACTTGCAGCACAGTCGTGCCAGCACATGTGTGTGGCAAGGACAGGTAAGTGTGGAACAGTCCCTTTGGTAATGGCGGAGGCTTGGATCAGCTTAAATCCGTTGATAAACTGCATCTTGAGTATGAAATCATTTTGTAAATCAGAGGTATTTGATTTCTGTCTCTGTTCCACACCCCCCCCCCCCCGCAAATGGGAAATCACTGTTACAACCCTCTAATAATAACAATAATAAAGTAGAAAGGAGGATGAAAAAAGAGACAAGCAGAAAACCCTGAAGGTGGTAATTATACAGAATGTGCTGATTGTAGTGGCCAAGTAAGTGTTCGGTATCTTTGAAGTACTGGATTTTCAGTGTGAGAATCATTTGACCGCATGTACCATGTACTGGAGGCATCTATACCTGATGTTATCATATATATATATATATTTTAAATACATTTAGTAGAAAGAATTAGTCATTTCTTGAGGCAAATCATCTCATGTTAACACAGGCATGCAGTATGGGTCTAATGAATCATGCTGCTAAAGTTCCATCTTTTTCCACTTACTGTAAGGAAAATGTAGGCTGTTTAAGCTCAGGTGTTGATATCTAAAGTCAGGTGAAATGAAGTCGACCCTAAACAGCATATTCAAAGTGGAATTGAAAGGCAAGGAAAACGAATCCAGATTTCTCTTTGGAGTTGTAGACTAGCCTTTCCCTCAGTATCCTGTTAAAATATCAGAACTGGTGGTTTTAATATCCATTTCCTGTCAAGCTGAAGGTATGTTTCCTTTTGTTCTTTTTACAATGTCTGTTTGGAGTTGTTCCTGCTCTTCTTTTCCTTTGTGATGTGGAACTCTTCTCATGAAAGAGCTATCAGTATTTCTTTTTAGGAATATTTGTAAACACAAAGCATATAGTTACAAGCATAGTTGCAAATCTGAGAAGGCCGACATCAATTTTCAGATCAATTGATCTAAACGTGTAGATATGGAGTTTTTGTATGTGAGTGCAAACTTTAGATTTGGAAATAGAGTGGAAGTTTTGTCGTATGGATATCACTCTGCAATCCCTTGAAAACATCTTGGGTTGCTGGCACTTCAGCTCTTGTTAAGCAGATGCTCCTCTCACAAGGGAGTTGCCCATGGTGGCTCTGCCTCCCACCTTGCTCTGTGTTGAAGTCCTCCCTGCGGTGGCTGTGGGCTCTGTGCTGCCCGTGGGACTTTGCGTGATCCAAGCAGGAGAACCGGAGCGTGGTGGCGGTCCGGGGCCTCTCTGCTGCCTGTGGAGCTGCAGCAGGAGAGACGCTCTTGGGGATGCTGCTGGCGTGCTCCAAAGCCAAAATTATGAGGCTGTTACTGCAAAGTTATCAACAAGTTATTCCAAAAGATAAAATTCTTCAGAAGTATGAAAGAAAACATGAAGAGGCCTCTCTGGGAAATAACTTTTTTTTTTTCCTCCCCCCTAACAGTTATAGGGGGGAAAAAAAAAAAATGTTGCAAGAGTTTTACCCACACTTTCTTCAAAACGCTTACCATAATCCTGAATTATCTCTAGGGTCACTTAACCTTTCTTTGCGGAGTGTTTAAAATGCCCAGCGTTACTGCTATTAATAATTTCAGTGACATCTCTGTGGCAGGGTGTCTGTGCTTTTTCAATTTTTGGAGGCTTGTGTTTTTAGTGTAATCACTGTTTCTGTGTACTCAATTTTTAATGGATCTTTCTCAAGAAGAGTGACTGTTTGATTTTGAGGGTGGTGTGTGGGGGTTTTTTTTTTTTTTTTTTTTTTTTTTTTTTGTGTGTGTGTGTGTGCTCTGTATTACCTGAAAACTCACATTGTTTTCAAAGGATTCCGAAGAGTCTTGTTTTGTCCTTGGAAGTTCAACCAGTGGCATGGGTTTAAGATAAACTTTTTTTTTTCCCTCCTGCTATGTTCATGAGGGTAAGAGGATGAAGCATTGCTTCCTTGAGGTGGACTGAAGTGTTTTGACTTCTGTAGCAAATGAGGTGTGAATCAAATTGTCAAAAGGATAGAGAATACATTATTGAAACGCTGCCTGCTTAAACTAGCTGGCAATGTACTGTAAAAGGTGTGAGCCTAAGAGTCAAATGTGTAAACATCACCTTATTCTTTCCTTATGCCTGATTTCTCACCACTTGCTTCATATTACAAGAGCCTAAATCAGTGTGGCCAATACCATGGATGTTTTCAAAGTGTTATTTTTGCGGTGCCCTCTCTAGAATAGCCTAGAATATATATCCATACAGGATAGCAGATAGAGAAGCATGTGCAAGGAAGACTAATTGAAGTAATTCACTTAAAAATGAAGAAGGAGCATCATAGAAATAAAAGCTAAGTATTTTATGTGCCTCTACTGGAATTTAGTGACCATTTGTTTTCCTAGGAAGTGCATGTGGACTGGCCACCTAGTGCTTGTCTGCACAAGGAGATTTACCAGGACAGCTCAGTGCTATAATTGTATGCTATAATTATACCAATATAACTCCCTGTGGAGATACTGTTACTCCAGAATAAGAGTTTTCCTGGTTTATTTTATTCTGCTTCCAAAGCATGTAAGCTTAAGTGGAAAAGGGTACTCTTATACCGGAATAAGTTTCCACCCCCAGTTAGTTACATTGGTATAATTATGCTTTTTTTTTTTTTTTTTCTTCCCCTCTCCCTCTCTTTCCTTCAGTGTAGACAAGTCCCTAGTGCCTTTTCAGTTTTGAACTTTAGTTAAGAATTTCTTGGTTGTGATAAGTGTCTAAGCGTTTTTATAGTATATTTTCATAATGAGAATTGGGTATTTAAACCAATTAGGCCAATTAACTGTTTTCTCGGTTGTGGGTAATGATATGAGATGAAAAGGGATCAAAATTCAAGTTCCAAGATGCCTCAGTAAATCTGGGGGGTTTTCTCCCTCTGTTTAACAACAAATGATGTCCAGTGAACAACACAACAGGTGGAATACGCTGGCAGTGTGATAGATTCTCCTGTTTCTCATCGTTCTTGGAGGTTGTTTGTTTGTTTGGTCCTGTGGCAGTTATCTCTGTGGATCACAGAAGGAGACTTCTTCACTTCTTCCTTGATGAAGTTGATTTAAAAAAAAAAAAAAGTTTCCATAAATGCTGATTGTTTGGAGAACTACTGCTGAAATTTTTTGGACTTCTGCAAGACAGTTGCTAGTTCTGGCCATATTTGGATGCTCTACTAGCTGGGCACAAGCTGCACGCAGAGTAGCTTGGAATGGATGTGGAGGGAGGGCAGGGCCTAGGTACAAGTGCTCTTCTGGCACGTGATGCAGTTGGATGAGGGCTGATGTTGTTTCTTTAAAAAAAAAAGAAAAAAAAAATCATTGTGTCGTGGGTGATCTGTGTCGAGTGGTTTGGTCAGAATTGGGCACCCAGAGCGGGTATTTACATGGATTGTGCTTTGATGTTGGCCTTTTTCTCTGGTTCTTCCTTCTCCTTTGTGGGTTTCTGTAGCTGTGACAAAATCTGTTCCCCTCATATTCCAGGAAACCTTTGGGCTGCAGCTTTTGAACTCTTCTCTAGCCACTGTTCCCATCTTGCATGGTCCCGTCGTTCCTCCTGACACCCTCTTTTCTCCTGAAGGAGGCAAGTTCAAGCAGAAAAGCCGATGCCCTTGGTTCGGGCTGAAACGTGGCTCTTGTGCAGACTTTCCTCTAGCAGGGCAACTGAACCTCGCTTTGTTTTCATGTGCAGCTCTGAAAATGAGTAACTACTGATTTCTTTGCAGTGTCTTGTCTTATTTTTTTCACTTTATTCTTGATTTGGGGTGTTTTTTGGATGCCCTTTAAGCTTATTCCAACTTAACTGAAGTCATCGTGGCGCAGATGGTGGTGGCTTTGTGCTGAGGACTCCATCTGGCTGCTGTTGGGGGACAGTCACTCGTAGAGTGAAGGCTGTAGCCCCTGGTGCGGTGGGTGGCTTGAGGGCTTTCTGTGTAAGGATGTGACATTCCCAAAGCGGAGGGGGCGAGCAGCGAGTCTGCTTTCCTGCCCTTGCCCCTTACTCGCAGTTCGTGCTTCCTTGTCTCTAGTCTTTGAGGAGTCTTCCCCTATGGTGTATTTCCCAATCCCTTCTTCTGTTAGACCCTTGTTTGTTTTCCAGCACTCACCTGTGGAAAGAGTGGTGCTGTTCAGATGTTTCGGGAGCCCTGCTGCATTTACTTTGGGAATCTGGAATGGTCTTGTGCTTAGAATGTGGTGGAGTTTGTCCTTTCCTTTGCACCTCCCAGGAGTTAGAAATAATGTAAATATTTCTTTACAGTCTTTTAATTGTTTCTGCAAACATCAAGATCAGGTCCTTAGAAACAGTTTCTTTTAAGAAGTCACTGATTCGAAAACATCCTTTCTTGTCCTCTTAATTCTCATTTATCAATATTTTTAGTATGTCTGGAGCATTATAATTTCTAATTTGCCTCATTATGGCAGAAATTGAGGATTAAGACTTTAAATGAAAAGCAAATTGCAGGAACAGAAGTCTTAAAATAAAACAAAGATGATGTAATAATCTCTAAATCATAGAAGAAAAAGATTGAAAGGGACATCAAGAGGTCATTTAATCCATCCCTCTGCTCTGGGGCAGGATAAGGCAAATCTGAACTATTCATGACAGATGTTGCTCTGTCCTGTCTGTGTGTGTGTGTCTCTCTTTAATAATAGTAAACACTAAGCAAAAGGAATACTGAAAATTGCTTTTGTGTGTGTTTTTTTTTTTTTTTTTTTTTTTTTTTCCTCCCTTAAAGCTTCGTGCATACTGAATTTGGCATGGAATTGGTAGGAAAGGATATGCGGGTTCATACAAGATTACTTCATGTACCTGAACAGTTCTTATTTTTTGCAAACTTCATACTTTCTGTCAGAATACACTAATCATGTTTGTGCAGTTTTGAGTATAATACAAGCTTCTGATTTTAATTGGGGATCCTTTGTTAAGATGAATTATTATTTCACTTTATAGCGATTTTTCATATTCTTGGACATTGGGAGACCCCTTCTAAAATGTGTAGCATTTCTTCATGTTGGATAGTATTTCTTCTATAAAATCAACTTCACTTCTCCTTTTTGTAGTCATTTTTATATGTGAAAGAGATGTGCAAAAGTAAGGGATAGGAAAAGAATGTATCCAATAAATCACATTACTAAAATTGGAATGGCAGATACTCTGTTGCTAAAATGAGGGCTTGTTTACTCAGTTTTACCTTTTAGTTGTATCAGCTGAGAAACATCTGTCTTTGCTGCTGACCTCTTTTGACTAGTCCAAGTGATTTTGATGGAATGAATGGCCTTCGGACCTCATCAGCTGCAGGAAGAGGTTACTGTAAATTGCAGCCGTGAAGAAGGGAGTAAGATTAGACTTAAATGTTCTCAAATTGCTATTTTCCTCAGAAATAGCCTATTAAAATGTACACCAAAGATTCCCCCTCCCTGTACTGCATCAGTGTTTTTTGAAAGCAATCATTTCTTCCTCCTTCAACTTTAATCTGATTATTAATTTTAGCTCTGTCCTAGATTTGGTTGGTAATTTCAGGAAGTAGGGAATACCATATTTTGAATTCTGGCCAAAAGAGACCAAAAGTGCCCTCATTCATTGTGAATATTCTTTCTAATAAATCCAGGAGCCCTAAAGAAGTGCTGTTAGGAGACCTATGTTGCTGCCCTCACATGATAGCTGATGTGGGCTTCCTTGAACACTGAGGAAAGAGGTGGGCATAGAAGATGGTAGAAACCAGGAGTTTTCAAGCTGGCAAAATTTAGAAATAATGGCTTACTGTGGGAAAGGGAGGAAATCCCATGACTGTGACATAGTTAGATTTCCTGTTAACTGATGTTATTGGGTGAGAGATACTGAAGAAGTGGATCAGCTTTCCTGCGTTTATATCTTTCAAAACAGATATGTCTTGCATGTTGATATTTAAATTAATTTTAAATGATGTAATATTAAAAGCAAATTCTGATCATATATTGAGAACACATTGTCTTTGTATATAAACTCTGAACACAAACTGAAAGTTCTTGATAGTAGTTATTGCTATCCATGCTCTTAATTCTGAGCATCCATGGGAAATGCATTGCAGAGTGGCTTTACCCATGGATTTTTTTTTTTTTTTTTTAATTTATTTCTTTCTTTCCACCCCCCTTATTGGTATGGGTGTTCCCTGTGGTAAGGTGCTCAAGGACACTTCCCTAGTTTGCCTGGGCTTGTGGGAGCATGTATCTCCCTTTGGAGTGATTGTGAGAAGAGCACTGAAGAGGTGGCACCAATTGCTGGTTTTGAGTGAGGTGGAGTCAGTAGGGTGAAACTGGAATTTGGTCTGGTTTATACGCAGGTCAGAGATTTTCCTGAGCAAGCTATGGGGAACTTCATATTAGTATCCAAATAAGGTTTTGGGTGTTTATTTGGGAGTCACTCCCGAGTCTTTGCAGATGCTTAAGTTTGTTAACAAAACCTCTGAGTATTACTGCTGATAGTCTTTTTAACCATCACTTGTTTTGCATACTTCATCAAAAATGTTAGTATAAATTCATTTGTGTTGATCTAAAGAGCCGTGTGAATTTCTGATTCCTTCAGTTCAAGGGGTGGTGGTGGGGAACCCTTAAATCTGTGACTAGCTCTCAGGGCTTTGGGTGTTTGACTTGCTACATGGGTCTCCTCCTGTTTCTGTGCTGTTAAGCAGTACCCTGACACACAATTTTTCCTTCCCCTCCCCTTTAAAGGGAAATTTACAGCTGTTGTAATATTTGTCCTTTTAATTCCAAAATCCAGATGAAGCGTAATCCCAGGAGCGTTGTTTCACTGTTGCAATGTAATCTCTTTCAGATGATACATGATTTAGTTGGAAACAAATTAGCAGCTATGCATGCCTAAAGAAAGCAATTTAATAAACAAGATTTTTGTAAGACCTAATCAGAATTGTAGAATGATACTTGGGACTCGGTTACATTATACAAAAGAGCTAGCGCGGCTGTGGGCATGTGTGCAAATTTCACGCTTTCCAATCACATTGTTTGCTCAAGTAATATGGTGGCTCTGACCTTCATTGGTTTCTTCTGATGTATTAGTTAACTTTTAAATGTTTCTGAATCAATAACCTAAATCTCATCACATAACTGTAGCGTGCTCTGGTGCCTTGTTTACTTTAACTACTGGAGAGGAAAAAGAGAAAGCTATTTCTTAGTGCTGCTGGTGAGTTTTGCGTGATTTGCTCCTTCCCAGAAATCAAGTCTTATCCTTTTGATAGTGTCAGCACTGGTGAGTGCCAATAATGCACCCGGCAAATGCAAAATAGTAATGGGCAGTTACAAGTGCAAAGTAAATCACGGAAGTTCTGCTGCTCTGAGTCCACCATAGAAATGTCCAGCCCCAGACAGATGATCTATGTCTTGTTGGCCCTTTAACTGAGCTGACGCTGCTGATACGTTTCTCTAACTGGAGCTGCGCTTTTTGGGATTTCAGCCCATGCTATATGGAGACTGTGGGACAACTAGTGAAAGAAAGGAAGCCAGTTAGTTTCTAGGTGATTATTGTAAATTTTTTAATACTATTTTACAACCAAATTATTTTTTTTTCAGCCTTTACAGAAAACAGTGTTAACATAGAAAATATGTTAAAAGAGAAGAATTTCTTGGCAGTTAAAGAAGTGACAGGGCTTCTGTTAAAGATCTGAATTTGCTTTCTAGTTATCCTGATCCTAAAAATATTCTTTAGGAATTTTGCATATATTGGCTCTAGCTAGGGGCTTTTCCCTGCTTTCTTATTTCATTAAAGCCAATTCTTACAAAATAAATAATAAGAAAAACTGTTAGGATTGAAAAGAGAAAATGCTGTATTAATGAGCAGCTACCTGCTGTGAGGCAGGAAATCAATCAATAGAGCAAGTCAGCACTTTGTGCTCCTCCTTAACATCCCCGTCTGCTATCATTTTCTTAGGAGAAAAATCATTCATGCTACTTGGAGAGAGCATGAGGCAGAGGCTTTGCTGTTTATAAGTCTTTGCTGACCATTCCTCAGTGGGGGCAGACGTTTCTGAACTTCCTGTAGCTGCAGTCTTGTGTTGCTGCTGTTAACGAGGAAAATGACTTGCTGCTTTCCCTTGCCCTGTGGAGTTTTCCATTCTGTTATCCTTTTATACCTCTTTATCTCAGTATTCTACCTATTTTCTAAAGTGTTTTAATTTTATTCATTGTGCATGTCTCAGACATGCAAAAAGAGGAGAAAATATTTCATGAGGCTCTCCATACCAGATCAGCGTGTGCTGTGTGCACAGAAGAGATCAGCAGGGCGCTTTGCAGAGTGTCTCAGAAAAGAGGGGAAGAATATCTTTCCTACCAGTCAGAGATGAGAGTTAGAGTTTGGGGTGGGCCTGTGATTTCTGGAATATCCACTGGATTCTAGTGTAACCTGGACTGTGATTTATCCTGGAATTGCTTTCTGGTGAGGTCTGTGACAGATCTCAGCAGTGAGTATAATTCACTCTTTGAATAGTCATCATTTGCTGCCTTTTTTTTTTTCCCTTTGGTAAGACAGTCATTGCAGAGCCTGACCTAGAAAGTGTAAATTTTGTTTCATTCAGGAGTATTTGATGAAATACAATGCGTAGGTTTTGGATTTGAGAGGTTGAGGGTCTTATTTCTGGAGTTATCTGAGAAAGAGGTCAGTTTCTTAAAGGTATTAATAGATTTCCAAGTGATCTAGGAAAAACTTAAGTTTTTGCTTTAAAAAATGAAAATGAAGGTTTCCAGAAACCTTTTTCCCTTTTGAAGATGGCTTTCTGAGAGTTTACTTACATTGCTACAACCTACAATTTTCTCCTCCTAAAAGCCTTTTGGAGGCTTCCTCTACCTTAAGCCTGCGTGCTTTTGACTCCTAATCCTGTTCCTCACTGATTATAATTGAATCAGTCTCCCTAAAGTCTTCTCATCCTGTTCCTGGTTACAAGTGCTTATAATGCATGTTATTATGAGGGTGAAAATGCAGTCGCAGAAAGGTGAAGTGATGCGCTTGTGTTTGCAGAGCAGGTCAGCTGCTGGGCCAGGAATAGAAGTCCTGTCTTATGACTCAATGCCCTAACCGTTGGCCTGCGCGGCCTCTCCAGAACATTGATCTCTTCCAAGAATGTAGTAGCTATGGGACAGAGAAGTATAAGCGAATATAGAAGCTTTACTTTCAACTTCGGTGGAGCTTTGGGGCTTTACGTAACTTTGAAGTGTGAGTGGAGGGAGAACTTTATGAAAGAGCTCATAGATAAGTTCTGTAAAGTTATGGTTTGCTTTGTTTTGTGTTTAAAAAAAAAAAATCTAATGGAAATAGCTTTCAAAATGGTTGTGAATATTAAAAAAAACTAAGTGTTTGAAAGTCAAATTCTGTTCCACAAATAACCTTAAGAGTGGCCTTTGATTAAATCTTCTGTATATTTAACAACAAACTCATTTTATGCAACCACAACTACGATAAAATTGAATTAAATGGACCTGCCTCTAAGAAAAGAGACTGAATAGCTGAGCAGAACATTAATTCAATGAATGGAAAATGGGGAGGCTGCCTGAAACTGATAGGAAATGGTTTTAACATTCTATCAGGCTAAAGAGCAATTTTGTAAAATCACTGTATTTGTTTCCCCCCCTACCTCCCCGCCCTCAATTTTTTAAATAGCAGCGCTCTTCATGCTGTCAGAAGTCTGTGTTGTGACACCCCTACTCAAAAGTTATGACAGCAGTGTAATGACAGCTACTGCCTCTTGAGAATCAATCAGGCAATTAATTTTGTAAATGAAATGCTGATTATACAAAGCTTCACATGAGAGGCCCAGTGATTAAAATCAATTTAACAAATTGTTTCAGGTGGGACTTGATTAATAATTTGCCATAAATGCTGAGGATATATGACCAGCATACCTTTGTGTGTGAGTGTGCTAATATAGAACTATATATAACACTTGGGGGGGGCGGAAAGAAAAGCTGCAGCTAACTCTATGTACTGCTGACTTAACACCTAGTTGTGATGGGCTATACATTTTTGTGGGCACACTGGTCTCCCTGATACTGGTAATGTCACATTCCTAGCCATCTCCCTACAGCAATTGTAAATGTTTAACCATGGCTTTTACTTTTGCAAGTAGAACTCTAACTGGGAAAGCATTTCAAATCTACCTGAATATTTATTATCTTTAGTAAGATTTTTTTTTTTCCTTGAGATGTGAGGTTAATATAGGATTTTTTTTCTCTTGGTCAACTGTCAGGACTTTCTGTATTTTTTCCCCTCCCACTCCAGTACTGCTCCGTAGGGCGCCTTCCTGCAGAGCTCCCCACGTTCTGTCGGAGGCTGCTCTCTGCTCCTTGCCTGACAGGCGCTATTTTTAGTACATCCTTTTCTGTCCATCTCGCCCTGTGTTTGTGTAAGAGCCCTACAAAGTAGGGGATTTTTTTTGAGTTCCAGATGGCAGCAAAGCACAGTGAGTAAAGGTGTTTACTTGTCTAGGAAGCTGAGAACCTCATTGCCAGACAAAATTGAAGTAACTGGTATTTTGGGTGGGGTTTTTCTTTTTTTAGCTTACAATTTTGTGGGTTTATGAATGGATTTTCTTTTTCCTGTTGAACTGTAGCACTGAGGAGGCCTCAGGGCTCGGATGCATCCTCTGGTGAATCTAGCCTGAGAACTTTAAGATATTATTTTTCCCTAGTTATCTGCCTTGCTCTCCTGCCAGAGATGATTATTTTGGTAGCAGAAATGGCAGAATGAAGTGCATGCCCATCCCTCATGTGCTGCGGGGCCAAAGTTGTTCTGTTTATGCAAAATCATCCTGTGCCTGCAGTTCAAGTCTAGATGCTGGACTGTGAATGGAGGTGACCAAAGCATGGACGTGGTCTGACCGCAAGTGGGAAAGGCTGCTGGAAAGGATGATCTGGCAGATGCATTTGCTCTAAGATGTCTGGTAAGAGCCCTTAGCTTCCCTCCCACCAGAAGTTACTGCTGATTTCCTGGAGAAGGCTTTGATGGCAAGAGGGTAGGACTTCTGCATGCTAAAAGGAAGATGGTCTCCTTTGTACTGAGCAGCCCTTTCAGGAAAAAATGTAGAGGAAGATAATTCTGGGTTCTTCTAGAAGAAGCTTGGATCAGGATCTGGGATGATGGGGACAGATCTCTTGCCTTCTGTTGGCTTCAAAGCAGTCCCACTTGACATACGTTACGTGTATGTGAGGAGGTGGCTGTGATGAAAAAGCAGCTTGAAGGGTAGCAGTTCTGAGCTTTGTGGCCATGCGAACTTGTCCGAAGATAGAAGGTTGCTTTTGCTACCAGGTGTGACCAGCGTGTGTAAATACTTTCTGATACTGTTTTAACCTTTGCTTGGGCTTCTGGAGGTGACATGGGGAGGTTGCTTGTATGTAGCTTATTAAAAACAAATTTCTTTCCTATGTTGTATCTACTGGGATTTGCTCATTCAGTAGTCATTTTGGGTTTATTCATCCATAAAATAGTAAGTAGAGGATGGTTGACTCACGGGCCTTCCAGTTTTTAGGCAGTGTAAAAGGGACTTGGAGGAAAACTGGAAAACAGGGATACGTATAACCTCTTCCGCAACCCTCCAAGATGTTTATATAGTTGTTTATATACATTCTAGTGGAGTAGCAGTTAATTTTTGGTTGGGCGTAGTTTTGATTTTTCTTTTTTTGTTTGTTTTTTTTTTGTTTTTTTGTTTTCCCCCTCCTCTAATTACATACTTTCTGGTTTGAGTGACAGATTATTCTTCTGTGACCTCCCTGCAACTGAGACCATACAGTATGTGGAGAAGACAGGAAAAATTGATACTTTCTGTTTAAATCTGTTAGCATACGCTGCTTCACTTTCCTTCCTCATAGGTTTATGCTGTCTTTGTATTCCCTGTTATGTTTGTGCAATGGGCTACTTTTTTTAAACTTTAGAGCATTAGATATCATTTCAAAAAAATGAGAAATGTGTTTGCCTGTCACCTTTCAGATTTTAATGTTAACGCAGGTTAGACTGTAATGTTATACGTTAGTACTTTTTACAATAATTTGCTTCTCAAATAGTATTTAAACAGCCATAGTGCGAGCCCTGTTTTGATTCGCTTCTGTCATGCAGCAGCCTTGGCCAAGGAGCCCTGGTATGTGTCCATACAAACGGTGGCATTATCGAGGCCCGGGTTATCTTTTCCCCGGCTGCATCCTCGTGCCAGCTGTGTCATTGTGGTGCAGTGAATACGTGTGATTATCTCCAGTGATAAATTTGTAACGTGCTGCCTGACCTAGAGCAGAGAACTCCTTGCCCATCTTTCTTGGAGCATCGGGAGCTGATCATCAGCTGTCTTTTCTAGGAGGTTTCAAGGCTTTGCTATTCATAAAGAGGCTGCTTTTTTTTTTTTTTTAATACAGAGGCAGAAGCTTTGACTCCAGATGAATGAATAAACAAAGAGTTATTGTGTTCAGTAGCTCTAGGAGTTTGAGGGCAAGCTTATTTGAGAGTGTTGAGTTTATGTTGTTTTTGTTATAGGCACGAATGATGTAGCATTAGCCGTTGGGATGCACTGTGGCTTATAGTAGCTTTAAATTGCTGGTTTGCTGTTGTCAGCCAAACCAGTGCTTGTTTCATCTTTTTTTTTTTTTTTTTTTTTCCTGCTGCTGTTTAACAAACAAAACACGCTTTCACTGTGGAGAGTGGTTGTGTATCGTGTGAATCCACTTGTCTTCTTGTGAGTTGCTCTGTCGACCTCATCTTGACCATGTCCAAATCCCGCCATGGCCTTTGACGTGTCCCCCTTCTCCTGTGCCCCACAACCTCAGGGGCAGGGCTCTTTCTGGCATCTGAAATAGCAGAGTTAGTGCTCTGGGACTGCAGTCCGTGCTCCTCGTATTCATAAATGTCTTTCTGACTCTGCTTTTGTGGTTGGGCTTGATGTGTGGAGAATGGGAATGAAACCCAGGCCCTGTTGAAAGCATCAGCAAAAGCTTCCACTTTTGTTAAGCGCCCTTATATGTTAAGACACTCTCAGGAGATTCCCCAACGGACGTAGTCTGTTATGAAATGTGCTGCTCCCTCAGAGCCTCGTGGTGTGCGTGCCCACAAACCTGGTACTGGCTTGAGGTAGGCACTCTTGGTAAAGAGGTTATAAAGCCAAAATATTACTCTGGCCTGAAACAAAGAACAAGACTGAAGTGCATTAGGGAACTGAAGAGCCATCCAAAATTTAAATAAAATGTGACAAGATAAAACAAAATGTGGAATCCACTCAGGTTTGTCTGGTGAAATACAGCAGTAAAATACAGAATTAGCAAACACCAACTATGTCGCTAAAAAGGTAATGGGTGTTTTGGGGATAAAATAGCACTAAAGAAAAATTGGTTCTTCTTGTAAATTAGGAGGAAGGAAATGGGTATTGATCCCTGCAAAGACACTAAAATAAAATAGTAACTAAAACTTTGTAATACACCTTTTTAATTGAATTAAGTCAAAGAATGGGAGATGTGACAAATGTTTGCATCATCTGTTCCTGATGATATGTGTCCAATGGTTATTGAAAGAACAGGATACAGTTATAGCAACTCTGTCTTTTTTGAACAGTGTTAGAGAGCAGGTGCAGAGGGGTTGGTTCTTGATACTTAAAATGTGAGGTGATTTTAGGCTTGTCATAATGATCCTCCACTCTAACGCTAGTCTTTGAAAACTCTTCACACTAACATTTTTTCAAAACAGAACAAAAAGTTGTTCTAAAGTAACCTCCAGATAGCGTTGCAATGTGTATTCCCCAGCTAATTAAGTAACTTCATCAAATACCATGTCTGAAAGACGCTCTCTTGCTATAAGAGTAAAACTAAGTTTAGAAGAATGCCAGAGCTGAAAATCTTGTATATATTAAAGTTAGAAAGGGTTGTAATAGATTTTGTACCTCTGCTGTAAAGAAAATACAATAGTGAGCAGCTGTTTTTTGATGATTTTTTGTGTTCTGTGTTTTTTAATTTTTTTTTTTCCTCCTGCGGTATGGCTCCAGGTCTTATTTCCTGTACAGTGTTCAAATGTTACTTTGAAAACAAAATTCTTGTCTTGGGAGTTTTCTGTGATATTGATCACAGTCATGTTGAACTCTAAAATCACCTTTCTGATGATGAGGTGGTGGTTTTTATTTTGTTCTTCCTGCCATTTTTTACCATTGGGAAACTGAGGCATTATCATAGGAATTTTATGTGACATGTCTGATGGCTGTTGGTTAAATTTTCTGATTTAGAAAACACTTCAAAGCACATCTTGCGTTCGTCTCAAAAGCATTTGCAGTTGTCTTTCCTCTTTCTCCCATCTCCTCCTTCACTCCCTGCCTGTCTTCTGCAGCAGCTGAAGCATTTGGTCCTAGGGCACAAACTGGCCTTGTTCACTGTGCTGCTATCTCCGCTCCTCCCTGGACGGGGCTCATCCAGTGCCTGCAAGGAAAACAGGATGATCATGTGCCTAAAGGCTGACAGTTATATCTGAGAAGGAGCCAAGTTTCGTGTTCCATGAGCAAACTTAATTCTAACACTTCTTATCTTCTGGCACCTCGTTGTGCAGTGGCAATATTCTTTTAAGTTGAGGAGGGAGGTGGCAGCATTACTGCTCTCTAGGTTTTGTTGTGTCTTGCAGAAGTTTGTTGATGGCCTCTGAGTCACTGGCGGGTGACCTTTAGCTGAGCCTTGCAAACAATTGTGGCTTAGTCTGAACAGAAATAGGAGTAGGAGTAAGTCATATCGCTGGTAGGTGGCACCTTCTGTAGTGACCAGCCAGGGCCGGGGGATGCGATGTGCCTTCTCACCGGGTTCTCTGACAGTAGAAGACCATTGAAACTTTCATATATTTAGGTTTCTTTTCAGATTACATTTTCATGTGATGTTTACAGTGCAACATGCCCAAGATCTGGGCTTGGAGAAGAAAGCAGTAGAGTGAAGCTGGATTCTCCTTCTGTCCCCTGCCTGCCATGGCAGTGGGTTTTGTTGCTTAGTGCTGCAGTCTTACTCCTTCAAGCCTCAAAATGATTGGAAGTCCCTACTGTGCTGCTGCTCGTTCTTTCCCAGATACTTTGGTGGGGAGAGGGAAGAAGCAGTGCTGACATCCAGGTTGTGTCTCTTTGGGGTTGCCCCAGCAGTTTGCCTGGTCATACTTACTGCTTTCAGTCTAGCTAGTCTCTCACATTGACATTTCCTATCCTTGATCTTGATCTGGTTGCCCCCAGGAAGCTCAGAGTGCCCCAGGGTCCTCCACGCCATAGTGCAGTGACCACAGACCCCTGCCAGTCGCCTACAGCTTCTGTGTTCTCTCTTCTTGCCCCACTGTTCCCCTTTCTTTGTCCAGCGCATTTCAAGCCACCTCCATACATCCTTGTAGCTCTTCTGATTCAGCCTCCTTGTGCTCCATGACACTTAACCTCCCTGATTTCCTCCTTTAGCCTGGTGAAATGTAGATGTTCTTTGTAGGTAGAGCCTTCTTGCTTTTCTTTAAATTCTGTAGTCACCCTAGCAAATTTTAATTCTCTGCCCCAAAGTATGGTAGTCAAGAGGAATCTTTAAGTATTTTATATAAGAACATAAATGATGTATTTTTCTGTGACCTCATTCTAAGACTTTGCTGAACTGTTTTTTTGCTGAATTTTCCAGAGAATTTCAGCCTCAGGCATACGTATGGCCTGGAAAATTTCAGCCTAAATGCTTGAAGTTTGGCAAAGTTTATAGCACCTGAAAAAAACAGTCTGACACTTTCCATTATGAAGACTCTGTAATTGTAGCTATCTGCGTTCTAGTATCAGATGTGGAACAGAAAATGTTGCATTCAAATTGATTAAAAGTGAATTTGAGTAAACACTGTTACAGGAATTGAGACCTAGGTATCATATTGTGAAACTGAAGATGTTAGCAGTAAACAGTGCCGTTGGGCTTCATAGGAATCTCCTAAAGTTTCCTTTAAGAGACTAGAGATTAAGACTTGCCTGGAATTTATGTTTCAGCAGAGGAATGCAGCAGGTGATAAATTGGATGAATTTAAAAATACCGAATATAGTTAAAGCATCTTGGCCTGTTGCACTGATGCTTAAATTGCCCTCTGGGACCCTGCAGGAAGAAGCATTTGGTTGGTCTGCTGAACCTGTGCATCTGTGGTGTTCTCAATTAAAGGTCTGTTGAGTGCAAAGTGTCCCGTGGAAAAGAACAGTGTTGTCAAGGGTCTGATGGCCCAAATGTTTGAGGGCTATTGATGTTTTTTGTTTAAGTGTGAGGTATAAATAGTAAATTATCCAGAGACAGTTAGTGGTAAAAAATAGCAACTTCTAATCTTGCCGCATGCACACATACACACACACACAAAAAAGCTAAATAAAAAGAGAGAAATGCTGACTAATATTTAGGTGAAATCAGAAGTGTGTGTGCAGTTCAGCGTGATAGCAGAGAAGGGCAGTGCTCCTCTGCAGTGAGCGGAGGTGTCGTGTCATGAAGAGGATTATAATTCCCACCTGCGCATCTGCAGTGTAGCCACATTTGGAATATAATCCATATGGGTCATCTTTCAAGCAAAGAGGTATTGCTAAAGGTAGGGAAACCAAAGCTCGTGAAAACGGAATGTCCAAGTAATTGCCTTGCAGTGAAGGAGTAGCAAGGAGAAAGCGCAACCGCTTGGTTAGGCGGTGACTGGTTCAGAGGAGGCACTTGAGAGAAACGCTGCCTTTCAGTGGTGCGAGCAGCAATAGTGGGAAGCAATGGGGGTAGCAGGGGAGAAGCAGTTTAACTTGTCAGATAGGAACTGTAGCCGAAAAGGATCCATGGAAGCCATGTTATTTAGGATACTTTAAAATGAGAGTAGTGAACAGTGTGTTTTAGGAAAACACAAAGGTGTGCTATAGGGAGCACCTGCTCCTCAGGGGTGGCCTGGTTGAATGAATTAATGGATCTTTTTGCTGGGGAGGACAGGTGGAGGGGACCTTTCTCATTAAGATAAGATTGTTACAGGCTTTTTTTTTTTTTTTAAGGCTCTGTGTGTGTGAATATAATTGGCACTCTGGCATTAAAAAAACAGATTTATTAACATTGCAGTTACAGTTGACAAAGTACAGTATTTTTTTTCTGGTTCAGTTAGTCCTCAGCAATAAAAGACGAGAGCAATGCCTCACAGGGGTTGACACCAGTCCTGAAACTCTTACGGTGCTTGGTAAGTGGTGCCAAAGAAAATCTAAAAATAAACTTTCCATTTCTTACTTACCATCCCCCTCTATCAGTGATTTCAGTTTGACTTTTCTGAGGTCTATTAAGGAGACAAACTTTCATGTGATATGTAGCTTATGACTTGCTTTATGATCTGGAAACTTATTAGCACATATGACACTGTATTCCAGAGCTTTGGTATTGCTATTCTATCTGCATTGCTCTCCTTGGAAACTTTTTTCAAGCTTTTTACTTTTTTAAATTCTTTTTAATTTTTTTTTTTGCCACTTAGTTGGCATTTTATCAAGATTGAGAGGTTTGCCTATTACTTCTCTCTCTGTTGGCAGACATGATTGTGTTTATATGTTGAAGTCATTGTTGCTTGTTAGTTTATAAGAACCAATGTACTGTTAAGTTGAAATTTGTAGGGAAATTACTTTTTTGGGTTGGGACAACCTCTAATTTGAGCACAAGGGTGCCTCTCCACCCCCTCTCCTCCTCTCCTCTCTGTCTGTATAATGGAAGTCCCAAACTTGCCTCTTACAAGCTCTCCTAACTACCATGAGTGCTACGGTATGGTGTGCCTGTTTGCATGTCAGGTCAAAATCGAATATGTTCCAAAGAAAGGCAGAATGTAGAGAAGAAATGCATGTGTGAGAAGGCCAGTGAGAACGCCTGTCCTGGCCCTGTCCTTGCTGTGTTCTTAAAGCTGTTGTTTGCTTGTGTTCACCTGCAGGGCAGTCCGATGGATCCGATGGTCATGAAGAGACCTCAGTTGTACGGCATGGGCAATAACCCTCATTCGCAGACACAGCAGAGCAGCCCCTACCCCGGGCAGTCGTACGGCCCTCCCGGCCCCCAGCGCTATCCCGTGGGAATGCAGGGCCGGGCCCCGGCAGCCATGGCAGGAATGCAGTATCCACAGCAACAGGTTTGTGCAGGAGTTTTCTGTGTTGCTTTGGTTTCCCTCCTCTTCTCCTCTTTCCTTCTGATGCTGTAGTAATGCAGAGGGTGCAAGGGGAAGGAGGAAGAAAAAAAAAAAAAAAAAGAGTATTCCTCATTCAGAATGAGGGTAAAAAACTGTTTTAAAAACTGTTTTAATATTAAATATGTTGACAGCTTAAACATTTTCTGAAACTGTAGATGAATTGCATACCTATTTACATTACCTAATGTAATTAGTTAGAACTTTCTGTAATTTTTCTATGTTTTCTCCCTTAGCAGTTCCTAGAACAAGTTGGCCTTATATCAGAGAACATATAAGAGTCTCCTTTGATATATTTAGATTTCAGTATTGATGGTTACCTTTTCTCTTTTTCTATCCATTTGAAGAGAGTTAATTACCAGTGTGCTTAGTGCATGCTAAGGAAGGTGTGCAGTGGTTTTGTAGGATCGAAGATAAAGAAGATTATCCAGGAGTTACGTTGGCAGGTTTTTTTGCTAGATTGTGCATACTAGGTTTAAGAGGGAATCTCTACTTTGTTGCAAGTGCAGCAGGTTATTAAGCTGCCAGTTAATGGGAAACAGTGTTTTTGTTCCGTGCATCTAACTGGTTGTGGATCAATTCATTTCATATACTGTTAAATGCAGACCAAACACACCACCACACACGAAATAATGACCCAACAAACACTAGGACTGTTTCTGACTAATTCCGGTACCTGTGTGCTGACACAGGATGTTCATCAAGTGGCTAATTACCAGTACTTTCATATATACTACTTGGGTGAGTAGTACCATTTGTCATCTTTTTTTTTCTTTTTTTTTTCTTTGTTGAATACTTATTTACTTGTTAGGAAGAGGTCCTTTAATGTAGCAATGGCAAATAATGTTTTGTGTTGATAGCTTAAAACAACAAAGGCTTTTGTCAAAAGTGAAGATGGTGAAATAGGAAGAAAAAGCTTTATTTTATTTTTCTGTGCAGCTGTGGCCAAAATGAAGTTGCTAAAACAGATTTTTAATTTTTAAATGAGTTATTCTGTGGAGATGAGTGCTGCATTTTCCCTTCATTTGCTAATTGCTCGATAATTGTAAGTTACCCGCACGGTGGCAGCGACCTGGCGCCGCCATTGGCTGCTGGCCCCATCCGTCTCCTAATGGCCTTGGTGTGACTGGCCGAGCAGCAGCGCAGCAGCTCTGAGCACTAATGCTCTTTGGGGAAGAAGTGAGAGGATAATTATGACACTGAATTTTTATTGAACGGACATCACCACCTAGGCACGATTTTGTTTTGGATGGCCTCCAAAGCTTCGCGTGTTTGGTTTGTGAACCTCTAATGATCTGAATCCAGTTCTTTTCATATTGCTCATATATTACCACCTTCTACAAAGGATTAAAATGCAGGAATGCAGGTTTGTAAATTGAATTGCCAACTTACCAGCTGAGTGGTAAGTTGTCTTTGGCACAGGATGCCACAGTTTGATTCCTGGCTGGATTTTTACTCCTGTGACATGAATATTAAATAGGGAGAGCCCAGCTCTGCTTGTTAAAATTGGCTGCGTAGCATGTACCTACTTCAGGATATAAAATACATAAAATATATAAAATAATATTGCCAAAAGTTTCAGAAGATGAAACTCAGCACTTTCCAAAATTTGGAGTCCTTTACGTGTCGCAGTGAATTAATCAAAAGCATGAGAGCACGAGGCACTTGTGAAAACTTGGTCCATTAAGAAATGTTGGGCCCTAAATGTATGCAGTGTTCACATCTAAGTATTGCACAGAGAAAGTGCTGGGTAGATGGATTATGGATGTGGAAGTGTCACACTGGAGGAAGGGAGGGAATTGAGTATACGTGCTAAAGCCTCCCTTTAAGGGAAGTTGTTCTTATTTTAAGTTCTAGTCTGCTGTTTCCCAGAGATAGCTGAGGGTGTCAGCTCTGTTTCCTTGGATGAAATGAGTGAGATTGCAAGGATTTCAGAGTTTTGAGGAAGACCTTGATATGCGAGCCTGGCTCTTTGTCAGTGGCTGTCATGGCTTGAGATTAGGACTGTGGGACTTGATAGATTGACTTGGAGAATCTGCTGCTGGATCCTTTAAATGAAGAAATAAAGATGAAAAATAACATCCTACAGCACTAAGTAAATTAGTGAGAGTGATGGAAATGAAGATAATTGCTGCAACAGGACACAGAACAGCTACCTATCTCTAAATGGAGAATAATGTATTCCTTGTGGAAGCCGCTTATTCCAGCCTGTAGTCCAGATGTATAGGAGAAGCTCTGAATAAGGGAAGCCTCTTGTGTAAGCAGTAAAAGATGAAACAGAATGAAAAAGGTGTAGATCTTGCCAGGTACGCTCATCCTACACATGTGCTCTGTGTATGTGTCAAATATTGGCTGCTAAACTGTTAGAAAGGAGTTATATCTGCAAATATTTTTCTCACAATAACTATTTGTCCTGGCCATACTTGCTTTCAAATTGTATGGTGGAAATAAACCCCTGCATTTTCTTTTAATTCTGCATGGAAATTGCAGGATATTTTTATACTGAAGGAAGTGCAGGATGTTTTCTGTAGACTGGCACAAAGTGTGGTATGAAGAGAGAGACAAGATCTTCCAAGCAGTTGAACAAGAAATATCCAGTGAGTTAATAAATGTCAACTCCCAAAGGAAAATGCTAGGCCTTCTCTAAGGGGCAAAATTAGAAAGGTAGATAATCTTTTTGCATCACTTGCTAGTATAATCAAAGCTAAAAATTTTGACGTACATAGATGAACATGTAAGGAGGAGAGGTCTAACTGTGGTGAAATTAATGATAACCCAAGTTTTCTGTCTTTTTCTAATGTTTGATGGTGCAGATTCAGAATTCTCAAGCAAAGATGCATTATAGCTTGTTGCATCCAAGCAATTGTTGAAGAAAAATTGCTGCAGCATTTTGTCAGATTTTTAAGGGCATGCCCAGTTAGCTCAGAATAAACGAAGCAAATATTTGAAGGATGTGGACTGATTTTAGCTAAATTATCTAAATGGCCCAGTAGATTAAAAATAAATGGTTTGGTAAGTGCATCTGTATAAAAGGGCAAGTTGCAAGTAAGGAAAACATTGCCAAAAGACTCATATACTTTATTTAAAGGATTGCAGACTTGATAGTTTGTACCTCTTTTGGCAGAAGGCTTTAGTATGTATACTCAGTGAATTACTTAAAAAGACTTTTTTTTTGTATATTGTTAGGAAGCTTTTGGTCCCCCCCCACCCCCCCCCGCCTTTTGGTGGAAGGAAAGGAGAAGGAGATAAGGGAGAACTGGGGGCAAGTTCATCTGTGTTGAAGTTGCCCATTCTCAGTGCGACAGGAACAGAAGTTGCAGGAAGTCTAGTGTCTGCGTCACGTGGTTTTAAAATAATTGTCTTGCCTGTGGCTCTTTATGTTGCTATCTCATGTATTGTCTCCTGTTTTTGCAAAGCCAGTTTTAATTTCAGGATTCTAAACCCTCCTTAGTTGGAACTTCAGAGGGAGGTTACAGCATGTATGTAAAAACAGAAAACATAGAAACAAAACTTTGTTTTCTAAATGCTCCGATATTTCTCAAAATTAGAAAGAAATGTCAAAAATAAGCCTAATACACAGCTGAGCATTAGCAAACAGCAGGCATAGTTACACAATAGAATTATAGGAGATTATTTCATTCTAGTGTCAATAATAAGATCTAATCATCATCATAAAGTTAAATGAAAAATTAATTATTTTTTCTTCAACTCTTCCTCTCTTCCCTTTGAACCTTATTCATAGCAGGGAACAACTTTAAGCAGTGTCTCTGGTTTTGCTGTGTTTAGCACTACGCACTGTAGGGAAGTGCTATAATTGCTAATACTAAAAATAAAAAAGAATATTAAAAAAGGCTTTTCTGCAGTTGTCAGTGGGTTTTTTCATGTTTAATAGCATGTTATATTTTGTGCTGAATTTTGTTGAGCTTAAAAATTAACTCCTTTAAAAAAGCATATAGAGGTTTTGTAATTTTTCACTGAGATATGAAGACTTGATTTTGTGAACATGTTTGCAAGAATGGAAGGTATGATGTGCCTGCTTAATCAGATGAGTGTTTTTTATTTGTTTTTTCACATGAAGATGCATTTAAAAATTCTTGTGTACTTAATCTACTGGAACAGCATCTTATTGTGTAAATACAACCATGTTTCTATAATGCGTAAAATTCTTTCCAGCAGATAGTCCTGTGGATATGTACAAAAATAACTGTTTAAAAGTTAATACATGAGTACTTGTCGTTTCACTACCAGTCATGCAATTGTCTTAGTGCTGTGAGCCTGCTTACGCTAAGTCAGTTATGAGGCTTGAGCCCCTGTCTTCTTTCTCTCTTTTGCTGATATATGAACACTATAAAATGAAAGTGCTAATCACATGTCCACTTTCCATTTTTAATACTCTTTATTTGCAGAGTGCAAAAAAGAACCTTGCCAGCTTCCTCACAGTTTTGAGAGAAGCTAGATAGACGTTCAGAGAGACATATTTTGTTTTCAGTGCAGATTGTTTTCAGGCTTAAGCAAGGCAATTTTCTGTTTTCATTGAAGTCTTAACGTGACAGGTTTCAACTTGGAAACTTTTTTTTTTTAAAGATGCAGGAAAGTTATAAAACCTTTGGGAATGTACAGCAAAGATTTTTTGTAATGGAAACTGCAAGTCAACCAGAACTATAGCAGCACCAATGTGATTACCTCATTTAGGAAGGGCTTACAGTGCTCATATTGGGTAATGTCCCAGATTGGAAATGTCAAATTTACGCCAAGGAAATCAATTGGCTCCTGGTTGGGCAGGTAGGATTTTAAAGCTCACGAGCACAAATGTGTTTACTGGTGGTGGCTGGTGGGGGGTTTGTGTGTGTGTGTTACCTTCTGAAATCATTTTCATGCCAGAAGATTGAAGTATGTCAAGAAAGTGAGTTGTTTTGTAATGGTTGTTGCTGGTTAAATTGTAACTAAAGGCTAATGCACACATACACAGAATAGTAGTCAAGTGATAGAAGTATGTGTTTGTCTTATGTGTGTATAACTGCCTTCACTAGCTAGAGAATTTTTAATAAATTGCACTTTCTTGTGTTCATAAGCTGCTTTCAGTACAGGCGTTGTTGGTGTGCATTGAGGGAGCACATAAGCACATTTCATAAAACGAAAACCCTGCTTGCTTATTTTGCAAACGTAGAGAATGAATCAATACGACCGAATCTCAGAAACAACCTGCAGAGGACAAAACACAGATGGGTTGCTTTTTCTTACAAATTAATAGATATATTTCACACACACACACACACACACACACACACACGCAGAGGGAGTGTTGGGAGTCTTTGATCGTTGTGTTTCCGAAGACTTTTTTTTTTCCAGGTTTTTGTTTGGTTTTCAATGATTTATGTGTTTGCCTCTTTCGTTTTGTTGCTAGAAGTGAAGCTAGCATGCTGACTCATGGATTAGGGGCCTGCTTAGTAATTCCTGGAAAGCAGAATGCTTGAGACTCTTAAAGATGAATTGTGTCTCAACTTCCTGTTCTCTTAAAAAGATGTAAATACTTTGAATAGAAATAATTGCCTGTTCTGATAAAAGATGTAAATCTTTTGAATGGAAATAATTCTTCAGTAAAATTTACATGATGTATATGCCATCTGTCAAACTGCCATAAACTTTAAGGGAAGAAGGAGGAGGAGGTGGGGGGGAAAAGTAGAAAAAATACTTCTTGGAGACTGTAAAGTTTGAATCCTTTCTTTCATGAATTGGAAAAAGGGAAGAGAAATTGTAACCATTTTTCTTCCTTGTAAGGTCATCTTTAAGAATGGATCTTTTGGTCATCAAGTGTGAATAATTGCAAAGAAAAGTTGTTGCTCTTTGTCATGTAAAGAAATGGGATTTTAAGATTTCAAATTTAAGAAAATGCTAAATCCTGTGCTTGTGCAGTATTTGTGCAGGAAAATGTTTAGTGTGTTTCTTTCTTTCAGGAGCTAAGCCTCATTGACTAAATTGAAAAAAAATCTGCTACTTTAGTTCATGGCAGGATAAGGCTTTATGTTGCATTGTCTCCTTTAGAATTCTCCACTCTATTGAGTGTAATTCACTCTATAGAAGGAGGTGAGCATAGATTACAGATAATCACAGAATCAAATTTGACATAAGTTTTTGGTCTTTATGGTAGCTTAGCTCCTCATCTTAATGCTGGTCATCTGACAGTGTTTACTGAAGAAAATCCCTAAAGTAGCAGAACTGTATTATTATGGTAAATAGAAACATTTTGGTAGTTTCTGTTACTTCTTTGAAACTGCAAGGAGGAGGAAAAAAAAAAAAGTGTGCGTTGAAAAGAAAAGGACCAATCCTCTGGCTGGTGACAGAATGCTTAGCAATGAGATGGGGTCACTGGTTTGATCCATTTGCTTACTACGTAGTGCTGCTCAGTTAATGCTGATTTTACACTAATTATTAAGTAACTGGCAGTTGACATTTATATAGAAAGTACAAAATAGTCATGAATGTATTCTACCAAATAAGATTGTTTTTGCAAAATGATGATGCTTCAGTTTGAGTATCTGATGGCTGTACCCACGCTTTGTTTTTTCTGCTTGATAGTGAGGGCATATGGAGAACTGACACCCTCTGTGTATTGGGGTTTGGAAGAAGATTGCTGCAAAGGAAGCAGCAGTTATTTTGTTGTTGAGAACTTTGCTTACTGGAAGTATTAGTCCAAACTGGAGCTAGGTCAGAAGGAATGAAATCATTTAGTTATGAACAACACATTTTACATGGTAGCATGAGACATAATGTACACGTCAAGATTTTTGTGACCATATTTTTGTATTCTCCTCAGAGGCCAACTTGGCGTTTTTGTGTAAGTCTTGATACAAGTTTCTCAGAAGATACTATCAATTGTCCATAAATTTAAACATGCCCAAAGGATGCAGGGCAGTTGGTAGTGGTGTGTGTGTGGTTTGGGTGTTGTTTTTTTTTTTTTTTTTTTTTTTTTTTTAAATGGGGGGTGTGTTTCCCACAGCTGAAAATAGGGCTAAAGATAAGAAGGTGAAACTTTCCTCTTCTGAAGTCAGTAGGAGTTTTGTCCTGACTGTAGTGGGGCTAGGGTTTTACTGTTGCACTGGGGGCCACATTGTTGGAGTTGTGTGAAATACGTTTAGTTGACAGTGGTGTAGGCAGGTGTGGGAAGACCTCTAAGTCTCCTGAACAAAATTTCAGAATGAAACAAGCAGAATCTTCCACTTTGGAAACTGTAGAGCAGACAGGTAGCTTTCTTCTTGGAACAGCTGGGTCTTTAGGAAGTTACCTGGTATCTGAGTAACTCAAGGTTAGATTGCTAACACCAATATTTGTTTTTAATGAAGACTTATCTTATATTGAGCTTCAGTTCAACTTTTGTCAAGTTTACATGATAAAAATTATTTTTACAGTAGCATATTAAGTACCATTAAGACTTTAAAAAAGTCTTAAACAGATTTTAATGTTCTTTATAGGTCATTTCCTTTAGAACTCACAAATATTTAGATGTTACATTAGTTTCTCCTAAAGTAGAGCTGGCCTAACTGGGAGCCTGTGAAGATACTGATTTAAATACTTAAATATTCTAGTGTTCTATTGATTTGAAGAAGGATGAAAGAAAGGTTTAAGAACTTAAGGAATAACTTAAAGCTATTGCTCCTTTGATTTATTTATTTTTGGGGGATGGGAATGGGAAGCTGCCTTGTCTAAAATAGAACAAATGTGTTAAATGCTCACATTCTTGATGGTAAATATTTGTTCTTGGACACTTATAATACCTTGTGAAGGAAAAAAGACTGGCAAGTGCTTTTTTTTATTTCTTTGCGTGCTCCACCCTTTTCTTGACCGTTGTTGTCTTAAGAGCTAGACGCGTAACAGCTAATAAACAGCTTTGTGGCTGGACAATATTAGAAAACTTATTCAAATCTTATATCCAGATATGTCTTAGAGTAAATTTGGTTTTGATATTTATATCAAAGGGACAGATTATGCTTGCTATTAGCATGTTTCACAGAGCAGTGATGAAGAGATTTGCGCTTATTTATTGGCAAGCCTTAATGTAACTTGTCTTTTGAGGAGATTCCAGTCAAAATAAACGAAGTCTATATAGACACTCAATGAAGATGCTTCAGTTACAGAAGTGACTTTATTTAGTTCACATACATGTGTGTGTTCGTTGGACCTGGTTGGCAA
Source organism: Microcambeva ribeirae (assembly GCA_035222435.1). Lineage (NCBI taxonomy): Eukaryota > Metazoa > Chordata > Actinopteri > Siluriformes > Trichomycteridae > Microcambeva > Microcambeva ribeirae. The sequence goes on from JAYECN010956463.1 coordinate 37,104, forward strand.
ATTCATGTTTTACAGGACAGGTTAGCAAAGCTGTCTTGTTCTTCTCAGTCATCTCTTGCGCTCTCTCTTTCGCGCGCGCTCTCTCTCTCTCAGATCCCAGATATCCAGGTATCCTTCTCAAATGGAAGACTACTATGACCTGCGTAGACTTACAGTCTTGCGGCAAATGGTGAAAAGTAGATACTAAGACTGTACAGATGCTGGTCCTTTCTTCTTAGATTTTATGTTACAGGAATACTGATGTTTTCTAGCATTGCTTTCAGCCAGATTATAAGAAGCAGTTAACTCAAAATGGGTAGAGGCTTTTTTCATCTTCCTCTCTCACATTTTCAGTTGTTCACATCTATAAATAACTAAAAAATATGCTCCTGTTTGTGGAGTACCTTAACATCCTGATAGCACAAACAAACAACAAAAAACCAATACATGATTTATACCAGACCCTGTACACATGTACAGTACCGTGTTTCTTTCCTTCTTTCCTCTCTCTCTCTCTGTGTGTGTGTGTGTGTGTGTGTGTCTTGCCTGGAGTTGCTTTCCATTTGTTTGCAGGAACTCTGAAAACTTCTTTTTTTTTTTTTTCTTCTGTAAAAAAAATAACACATTAGTTTAACTTAGAGGATAAAATTATTGTTAGAAAACTTGATTTCAAGGTTGTCAGGTTGTCGTTCATAAGAGTGTAGAAAAGCAGACATTGCATGCAGCATTCTGCTTGGTGAAGAAAACATGTTTTTTAACCTGAAAAGTGGTGTGGTTTGTTTGTTTGTTTCAAATGTGGACCTGCCCTGGTGTGCTTCACTCCCAGACATTGGCAGAAATGCCTGTGTTATACATCCTATTCATAACCACTTTTAAAGTCTTCAAATAATACTTACTTATAAATACTTGCTGAGAAGAAGGACAAGGCAGTCTGGCATTTGCTAATCCTGTAGTTGTAAAATGCTACAAATTGTGGCTTATCTTTATTGGCTACTCTTTTCTCAAAGATGCATAATTTTACCAGAATACTTGGCTTTTTCAGTAACCCCTCTGAAAAGGGGATGTGAAATCCCAACTAAATAGCAAAGCCTGGAGAAGTGTTTGGAAAGTAGAAGGCACTGATATGAAAGCGGTATCAGGAGGGGTAGCAGTGATTATATAAGAAATGGTCATTTACTTTCTGAATGTCAATAAAAATGCAGGCAAGCACCTTTCTTGACACAGGGGTTGCAGGAACATCAGCGCTGACTTGTTTTGCAATACTCCTGTGGATGTTTCTGCGCAAAGCGGTATCTGTCAGAGCTTGCAGGACTCCTGCACGGCTCCTTTGGGGCAGGTAGCACAGGACAAGCGCCAGCACGTGGTGCCGCTTGACACGCAGCCGGAATGCCCGGCTGGCATGTGCCGAAGCTCCTGCAGTGAGACTTTTGCCGCTCGCTTTGCTCTTCACGTGCTGGGCTCTAAATAATTACTGAACTTCCGTTCTGAACCTCTGCCTCTTAGTTGTCCCTTCCCCTCCCCAAGAAGACAGTAGCAGTGGGAAGTCCTGAGTATGCTGTAACATATTTGGGATTACCCTGGAGATATTTTTGCAGTGAATCCAACGTAAATGTGCCTGTTTTTGTTGTTGGGCTGTCTTTGGTTTTGAAAGGCAGGGTTTGCCCTCCCTGTGTTTTGGGTGTACTGTTCATCTAGTAATGTGCACGGTGTGGGGTATGTCAAACTGCTGCTCAAAACAAACACTGGGAATGGCTCATGTGAAGGGTTCAGTAGGAATACTGAGGCTTAATACTTAGAGAAATGTCTTCTGAAATGTACTGTTGTTATTTCTATATACTTGCAGAGAGATTGCAGCTGATATTTGAGCAGCGGTTGAATAAAGCCTAGTCTCATTTTCTCACGCTTTCTGGGCTCCTTTATCCATGCTGTGAACATCTTGTTTTGCAAATAGAGATACCTGGATGCTGGAATGTAATATTCTGTGGAAATCCCAGTTGTGCTGAAAAAGGCAGAATGAATTGGGTGATAGGCCCCCTTGAAAGCATGTGAATTTGCTCTTGTCCCGTAAATTTCACTGCAGTTCCACTCTGTATTTGCTCGTGTCAAAACAAAAGTGAGTAGTAGGAACCCTGAAATGCTGTCACGGGTGGAGTTGCTGTGGACGCTTTCTCAGCCCTTTGCAGTGAGGAAACTCCGTGAAGCTGCCGCTGGCTTGGGCAGTGGCCCTGCTAGCCATCAGCTCCCCTGGTTGTGTGCGCCTCTTACACGGGGAGCTTTGCCCAAGCTGCTGCTGTTCTTGTCAGCTTTGCTCTTACGGCTGCGGTTTGCAGTTAGAGGCAGCGCAAATGTCCCATCAGGTGGGAAGCCTGTTGTTCACCCACTGTGGAAGAGGCTCCCAGTGCTGGTGCTGCCTTCGGAGAGCTGCCTTCTCGGAGCTGCTGAGCAAAAAACGGTGTAGTTATTAGCTGATCCCTCCCTGAGGAATATACATCTACCTTCTACTTGCAAGGCAGTTTAGGTAAACATACTGACAGTAGGTTGTACAGAAATCCAAAGCTATATTAAAACAAACATATCTTGTTGCAGAGATAAAACTGCAGTCAATTTGATGGATGTGTGTTTTGATAACTCTTTAGGAAAGAGTTACCCTATGAAGGTAAGTGTGTAAATGTGGATCTTGCAGGGGGTGAAAAATAACATCTATAACCCTTCTCATGAATGAAGCAGCATCTACAGTGTATGGCTGTGCACTGCGGTTTAATGTCTTCATCTGGGCTGGGTTCATGCTGTATCTTTAGGCACCCTGCAGTACCACTAGTTTAGAGTGTTAGGTTTTCTGAGACGGCTGAGACAGTGACTTTTTTCCCCCAGTATGACATAAAGTAACAGATCACCCTTGGAGAGAATTCTCAAGGTAGAAGAAATAAGTGGACCAGGTCCATGTTATGGGATTGGAGTACTTGGCTGGAGCTATGCTACTTGAATTGCTCCACTGGCCCCAAAATACACCTAGGCAGCCTTTTATGATCTAGGAAAATATTAGAGAAGTATGGCAAGGGTTCTTGGGAATCTGATGAGGTTCCCAGAAAATGCCGTTCAAGGGATGTTCCCAAGTTGTAGTGCTTTTCATGGAACAGTAGTAGTTTGTTGTTGTTGTGTTTTTTTCTTTCTTTCTTTCTTTTTAAGTGTAAGAAACATAGGTGAATAAATAAGCCACATTTAACTGTGCTGACAGCTTTTGTGAAAGAATTCATATTAGTAAGATGAATTTTGGTGCTAGTTGCAAGAGGACAGAAGCTTTTTAAAAGCCTATTTATCTGCTAGTGTTTCTAAGCAGTTTCCATCCTTTCCTGTAAATAAAGTGGAAACAAAGGTGAAAGACTGTAAGAGAACTGCTGGTCAGGTAGATACTATGTAGAAAGTTTGGAGGCTTTGGAGAAGCTGATTATCATGTGTGCAAAGAAGGGAATGTATGGTTTGGCTGGGGAACCAACAGATGAAGACCTTACTGGCTTCAGGGCATTTTGACTTTGGCAGTTGGGAGAATTTTGAACTAGCACAATAAAGCGAGTAGGGGTAAAATTGAAAGAACACATAAGCGCATTTTAAAATCTAGACCCTGGTTTTGTGAACGAAAGTAATCAAAGTACCAAGAGATGAAAAGAAAAAGAAATTGTTTAATTGTGTATACTTTATTGCTGGCAGCCAGCTTAATAAACTTGAAATTTCTCATTTATGATCATAAATTTCATCTACTTGATGTTACTTGAAACCTAGTGGGAAGGCTCTGGGGATTGGAATATTAAAATAAATGGTTATAACCTATTTAGAGAGAACTGGCGGGGTAGAAGGGGAGTAGAGATGGTACTCTATAGAGAGCAATATTATGTATTTCTAGATCATGGAATGCTCAAAACAAATGATCTTAAAAGCTTCTCAGTTACTGTCCTGTCAGTGAAGGTGTGACATGAGGAAACTGTCTACTGTCTGCTAGATACTACTTATGTGAAGTAAAATCAGGATGACCAGACCTTTAAGAATATTATATTCCTTGAGGCAGGGAAGGAATCTACTTCTATTTAAATGGGTTATTTCAATCAGGTAGTACAAGGTGGTTAGGATGTTACTCTGTCAGTATTGGAACATTTATGAAGTTCTATTAAATATTAAAAAAAAAACAAAAAAACAGGGTGTACAAAGAAATACAGATGGCGGTTTATCTTGAGCAGCATCATATCTGAGGAATTTTAGAGCAGAGGAAGAACAACTGATTACAGAATAAAATTAGTGGTTGTTTAGCTGTAATGATCATAGCTTGATTTCACTGTTTTGTATGCAAAAGGAGCCAAGGTCAAATAAGCAAGCAACAAATTAAAATAAAATCTATGGCTATGGCTGCATGTAGGTAGATAAATGTATGTTTGTCTGTGTGCACTACGTATATACTACATATATTACTTTCAGGGAGAGAAATACAGAATGATTGTAATGGGCATAAGCAAAATCATCTGGGAGAAAAACTTCTGGTTCAGATTCTGTGGATCATGCTTGGAAGTGGCTTAAAGATATCTTGCTAAATCAATAATTGAGGAAAAATTTAATTCCCTCCTGCTGTTTCTGTCTCTTGCATCTGTCAGAATTTTAGAATTGGTAGGAAAAAAATGTTAGTTCTTAAAGCTATTTCTTGTTTTGTTTAATAAGATTATTTTGAATGCAGATCAAGTTTATTTTAGTGGTTTCTTCAAGGAATGACAACCCATTTTTAAAAGGATTCAAATTCCCTCAACTATAAATGAACACTAATTGTGAATTAAAAAAGTCATCTAGCAAGAAAGAAATGTACTGTTTACCATTTTCTAATGTCATAAACAAATTAAAAATCTGAGTGAATATTTGTTTAAGCCATAATTGCTTAAGTAAGTGTGTGTGGACATTTAAATGCCTTTTTCTGTTTAGCAAAAAGGAGTGCCAAGCATAGTGGAAAGGCTATAGCTAATAACAAAATTCTAAAATAGTTAACTAAAAAAAAAGATGAAAATTTATTACTCAAAGCAGTTTTTCCCGCTTCCTAATTTAAATAAGACTGCACTAATATGTGAGACCTTGGTTTCCATCAATCCGCTGTGATCTAGGAGGAAAAAACACAGGTGTCACTCACAAGATACCACTTTCTCCTGAGAGGCAGTGACAGAGAAAGCTTTGAAGGTTGTGGTAGATAATCAGTTGAATGCAAGTTCCTTGAGCAACAATATAGTTAAAAGCCTAACTTTGATATTTGGCTGAGTAAAAGGAAGTGATGCTGGAAGACTGTGTCTAGTTTTGGGTCCTGCATGGCTATGTAGGAGAAGAGAGGATTGGAGAAGAGGCTTAGATCAGAACCGTAAAGATGCGTACAGTGAATGAGAGAACACTGTTGATTGTAAGGATTCCCTAGAATTAAGTATTATTTTGGGTTAAAAATAGGGTGATTAATATATTTTGCCCAGGATCTATGTACATATTTGAGAATCAGGAATTGTTAGGGAGAATTTTTTGGTTCAGCCTGCAGTTGCCTGGCCTAGGCCGCATGTCAACAGACAGGGAGGGCCCTTTGGCCGGCGGCGGTCGCCACGTGCAGACGTGGTGGTCAGGGTTGCCTCCGCCTCTGCGTGTTGCAGAAGTTCCTCCAACAATCAAGAGGACCTACATTTGTCCCCTGAATTGGGGGCTATTTTTATTTTTTTGACCTCTCCCAAGCTCCTATCCTGTGGGAAATCCCTGAGAGTTTCCCCAAGGAAAGGGGTTAGTGTGGGCTTCTGGTATTACTGCATTTATGTAGGATGCTTTTGGAGAACAACTTTGGTACCTGGTGTGGTGTTCAGCCATCCATCGTGATTCCCATTGCTAGTTGTTAAATGAGGAAGCGAAGTCAAATACACAGAGTGATAGGAAAGCTCGCTTTACAGAGCTTCCCTGCGAGAATGTATGCAAGTATTCCCGTATTATTCACATATTGATTGTTCTGCTGTGTCTCTTTCCCTCTATCTTTACTTGCTCTGGGAGAATGTGTCTTTTTAATATTGCTTGATTAACGGTTTGTTTTCCAAAACTGACCACAAGGAAGTAAGTTAAATTCATAAAACCATGCAGTAGATTAAGCTATGATTTAATCATAACAGTTTAGTCTTCGCTCTAATAGGTAATAAATGCCTTTAAACTTTTTAATGCCTGGAAGCCATGTTAAAATATACTCAAGTTATTATTTCAGATAATAACTGCTAGTCTTTGTAGACAGTGAATAGACAGTTATTGCTCTGAGTTTTCTAATAAAATGTAGTTCTTCATTTCAAAACTTTTTTGGTGTGTATGGAGAGTAAATTACAATTTTAAATACACCGTTAATTTTGTATTTGTTTTGTTTTAGTATTTCAGCTTTGTTTCAGAGTTCTGTAAATGTAATAAAAATGTAACTGTGGTTATATATTTATGATAATTTCATTTACATATATTTTTAGTAATGCATGTCTACCACATACTAATGAGCAAATGTGATAACACATTAGAGTTGGAATATAGAAAAGAACCCTGGTAATTAGGATGCTTGGGTACAAATTTTGACACTGCTGCTGAACTGTTATGCTAATTTATTTTAAATTCATGATACGTGCAAGTAAATGATAAAATACTTACCTGGTGCTGCATAATCAGTAACGTTTTAACCAAATAATGTTTATTGAGCAGAAGTTGTGCTTTTGCAAAATGCAGGAGTGAAAGCCAACTTAAAAATATGATAGAATTCTAGCACACTTAGAACCAGTGTGTACATTGTGTAACTATTTACGTGAATTACACCTAATTAATCCTTTTTGAATTTGATCTTGCTTAGGTGACTGTTTTCAGTTTTAGGTGACATAGCAGGTAGAATTTGCCTCGTTACCTTCATGAGGTTTTGCCCCTTTCCAACACCAGGACTCCGTACGTGTTTTCATGGTAGCTTGGCTGCATGTCACCTCACGCTTAAGATCATAAGGGAAGGTGGAGATAAGGCTGGGCCTTAAAAATGAAGATGAGCAGAGGAAGCAGAAGCCAGCAGAGACCCGCACAAGGGGTCGGGTCAGTGTCTGCAGCAGTGTAGGTGGGCGGGGTGGCAAAGGTAGGGGCAACTGCCCTGGGGAGAAGAATGTCGCAGTGGCCGAGGTGTGAACCGGCACGGCTCCGGTGAGATGTGCAGCTGTGCGGGCAGAGAATTGGTTTTGGATCCTCTTGCTCTGGTTGAAGCATCAGTGTTTGGGAATAGTTATCGACAGGTTTATCAAAATACCCGTGGGGGG
>JAYECN010956463.1:44402-92717 GCA_035222435.1 Microcambeva ribeirae
CAAAATAACAGTGCCCCCCCCCCCTTTTTTTTTTTCTCAAAAAATTGTCTTACTGTTTTTGTGGTATTGTTCATGGTAGGTTGATATTTATACACCTTTTATAACAGGCAGCATCCTTGAAAAGATGACCATCAGAAAAACACCTTGGCGTACAGTAGAGATTAGGAGAACTGGAGAAAAGTGTGTGTGTGTGTGTGTGTGTGTGCATGTCTCCTTTCACCAGTAACAGTGGTCACTGGTAATTCCTGATGTATCTGCTTTTCTAAATTGCGCTTCTGAAAAATAACAGCTCATCTCTACATATTTCTGCCTTGATCTTCATCTGCTCCCAGTTTTCCCAGATTTTGTCCTTGGGTATACAAACACACATGCGTGCATGGGCATATGCATGTACACACTTGGACGCACTTAGAAATATATATACAGACACACACACACACAAGTACCTCTCTCTCTCTCTCTATATATATATATATATACACGTACCTATATATATATATATAAAAGGCACCACTGTAATGGCCCTGTTCTTGGCTCTGTGTCAGGCTGTTTTATACTTTAAATCTAGGATTTGCTATGACAAATGCAAGCTCAAAAGTTTACCTATTCCATGACCCCTAGATATTGATTTATTTGATTGGACAGTTGGAGTTATCAGTTATTTGGAGTTATCTGTGAAGCAAGCAGCATTTTAAAACCAAATATTATTTAAATTAAAAATAATGGAGCTTGAGGGTAAACTTGACATTGCGTAAATCTCTAGGTAGTGATGGTGATTGAACAAATTTTGCACAATCTTCATATTCACTTAAACTTTTCAAGACAAGTATTCAAAAGCTGCATCATTTAAAAGGACAAAGTCTTCACTGTTTACCAGGCTGTAAATTTCCAGGGTTATTTATTCTCACTGTACTTCAAAGAGGCTTTTAGCAGGACAAGTGCATGCATCTTTGTTATTTCAAAATCTGGTGGTTTTGCTAAGAATTCAACTGTAAATGTCAGATCTGAAGAAGAGCTTGTGTGACTGAAACTTTTCTTTTTTTTTCCCAGCTACATTAGCTGGTCTATTAAAAGCATTATCTCCCCCTACACACACTTTGCTTGATTTATTCCATGTGTGCTGCTATTTGCTTATTTGTGTGTTTATTTTTAAGTGTCATTTGTATTCTGATTGAAATGTGCTTCGAAATTACCATCTGCTGTCCTGCTATTTGCTATTTGTCCTGCTGCAGCGGAGGTGAAGAGCTGTCGCATCAAATATTTTCCTTCTAGCTTTCACACCTTTGATATCTAGTTACGTAACTGGGGAGCAGGACCATTTCTAGGGATTGGTTGTTTTCTTTTTCAAGAAAGAAATCCCTGTTGTCTCCCTAATGTTTACTTGTCTTTTTCCCTTTTGAGAGACATTATCCTCCTGTGCTGATGCAAGTCTGATATGAATCTGATGAGCCAGGAGAAACGAAAAGATTGGGATTCTACCCTTACAGGCAACTGTTTCGGTCAAATTCAAAAATTTACTGGGATAAGGAGGAATAGAAACAACAGTTTGTTCTTGCTTTGTATTTATGGTGCAAAATGTTTTTATACAAATAAAACAGTGTAGCTTAATTTTTAAAAAAATTTTCCACAATTCTTATTCTTTTTCAAAGTAAATAAAATATAGCAGTTCAGATAAATGATATGTGCTGAATGGATTTCTTGTGATGCTTAGGTTTAATCTACTAATGCTTTTTGTTTTGTTTGAGTGCTTTTTTTTTCCTCAAGTCTTTTTAAGTTGGAGGAGTGGGGGGAGGGGAAATTACTCTCAAAATTAGGTTACTATAAAAATGAACAGATCATCTGTATTCACAGTGACAGTCTCTTTGGGTTGAATTGGAATAAACTGACAGAAGCTGGTGTTTGGAAATGAAACATGACAGAAAGCAGTTAGAATAAACTGCCCAGTAATTTCTCATAGTCAGGAAAAGAACACCATCAGAAAGCAGGATTTGTGCCAATAAAATGCAGTCACATAAATTAATGATGATGATGTAGTACCAGACTGTAAATCTGGTGTTGTGTCCTCTGTTCTCTCTCCCCACCTCCCTGCTAGTTATTTTGGTGTTACTATGCATACCAGCCCAAATAGATTTCTGAGCACCAAATTCTAGGTGTTTGTCTCCTGCCAGGGCGACTTTATTTTTCAAATGCGTCTTATGATCCATCATTTTTCAGATGTTGTGCATCTGACTTGCTCCGATGGCTCAGAGCGCCGCCTTCCCTGCTGCGGATGAGGCCGCGTGCACTGCCCTCTCCACGCGGAGCAGGTTGCTCACCCCTGACCGGAGCGAGAGAATAGGCAGTTGCCGGGCAGTGCTCTGTCGGGCAGCTCGCTAGGGTCATCTTGTGTCTTTCCCGTATCTTGTTTTGCCCTTATATTGAGGTAGTAGGTGCAATACATTCAGTTAGCTCTCTTGATATGGAGGTTGACATGTTCTTGTGGTGGGTATCCTGGAGGATTCTGTGGCCTCATTGGAGATGAGCACTGCATCTTCTCCAGTGCAGTGGTGCCGCGTGGAGACTTTGGTGCTGGATGCCTCTGGCAAGATGGTGCTGTCCGGGCCCCTCGGGTTTGATAGGACAGGATCCATCTGTTTCTGCTCCTTCCTTTCTGACTCCTTGGAGCTTGGAGCTGACACCTTGGGGCAGGGTGGTGTGGAGGAGCCCAGTGGCTGGACAGAGAACAGGTCATGAAAATCAACCACATTGTGGCACGGGGAAGCACTAGCACAGAGGGGAAAAACATTACCCTTTCTTTTAATATTTGAATTTATTTATATATTTTTTTCTTTCCCTGCATGCATCTTTTTAGCAGAGCCACACATCATGGATGTTTCACCTGAAACTGTGCTTTTTTGTTACAACCGTAATTGAAACCTCTGTTGCGTCAAAGCTTGGTGTGGTAGCTGTGACCTCAAGTCTGGAAAGGTGCACACACATCTCACTGTGTCGTGCTTGCGCGTGTGTGTTTGGGTGTATGCGTGTTCCATGTACATTTGTTTTTTCCTAAAACAGCCTATGAAAATAACCATCTTTAAAACTGTTCCTCAATGACAGAACGCTGGACTGTGGAAACCGCGTGACAGACGAGTGTAATCGGAGGTTACTGTTTCAGGGGTGCGTGTAGATGTGTTCACAGCATTGCCAAAACCTGCTCCAGAAGAGGTTATAAATTTGCGGTGTTGCATTGATATTGTTCTTTCACAGGAACACAAAAAAAAATTCAGCCAGGTGATTAATTCCCTATCTCTGTTTCTGCAAGAGGAACAGAGCATGGAAAAAATATATGCCTAACCACTAAAAGCTGGGAACTGCACAGCAGGGCTAGTTTTATGTTTTCTTAAAACTAATCCTCCTCTTAGCAAGGACTTATGTACTAGCAGTAATTGAATGGGCTGCAGGGTACACCGGGAATTGTAGTTTTCCAGTGTTTTGTGCTCTGAAGATTAATAATCTTGGAACCCTCTGAGGGAGATAAAGAGAAGATGTTCTCTGACAAATTGTTGTCTTGTCTTTAGAAATGTGCTTTGAGCACTGAGTCTACCTTCAGTTCATCCCTGCAGTTCTTACCTTGATCCTTAGTAATGGCAATATATTAAGCATCCAAGTTTCTCCTTCATCCTTCCTTGCTTTCTGCAGCTGTTTTGGGTTGTTAGAGTCATTTTTCATCCATAAGGTAGTTGCACATTTCAGGAAACTTTTTAATATGTAAAATATAAAACATTAGGGAAAAATATTAAGAATATTTAATTTTGTAGCAATCTAGAAATGCAGGGCTCCAATTACACAAGTAAAACGGCCGCCTTTTATGCGTGAAGGGTTTGTAATGGCAGAGTTCTAAAAGATAATTTGTATAGTCTGACCTTTCCCCATGGTTTCAACAAGCTTTTGTTACAAAGCTGTTAAGTGCTATTTTTGGTCTAGGCAAAGAAGTTATTCTGCAGTAGGTTAAACATCCAAATCCAGTTAGCAAGACGAAGGTGACTATCTTACTACTTTGGCCATTTGCATTTGCGCTGGGGAATTGCGGAGTTTTTTTATGGCTTACAGAAAAACTACAAATTCAGTATTGTTTCTGTGCTTTTAACACATACTTAAAAGTGACTAAAAATACATATGAGTACTAGGAAAAATGTAACTTCAGGCTGGTTGGCTAAGCCACAAACTCTTGCTGCCTTATTTATTTTTCTTAACACCTTTCACATCCCTCAAGGCACTTTATAAATTTGAAAACTTGATTATGTATGTGCATTGACTACTCAAGTGCATCAAGAACTATAGTGTGCTAGACGCACTACAACATACTTGAGAGAAAGGAGATAGGAAAAATATTTAGCAAATTAAATCAGTAGTAGAAGATAGGCAAAATGAAATTCTGTATAGGAGAGTGTGTTCTGAAAGACTTAATTTTAGTGAAGTTTAACAGTTGCTCAGTAAACTGGCAAGGAGCTCTACTTTTGGGGGGAGGTTGTTAGAGAGGAAGGTGCAATTTTCTGCTAGTTAAATGGGCAGAACTAGCTCAGCTCTGGGTCAGGCTAGCGCCAGTGAAGGTGTGAAAGGAGATGGACAGGGAGGGAGGTGAAAGTGAAGCAGCTGGATGAGGGTACTTCTCTACCACAGTGAGAACCATCTGAAAATAAGTAGTAATTTGCTAGTAAAGGTTCCTGTCTTTGCATAAGACATCTCCATGGCAGCAACTGGATCTGCCAAAGATAGGCAGTGCTGTCTGATGTGTTTCTGTCCAGAAAATCCCATTCTGCACCTAATAAATGTTTAAAAGAAGTTGATATGTTTCTGTTGAATTACCCAATTTTGCGGGACAGCATTTTGTAAAGATGCTTTGCCTGGGTGTTTGCAAACCATGTGTATTCAAAAAGAAGAGAGATCCTGACAGATAACTTGCAAGACTCACCAGCACTGTCTTAGACAGTTCCGTTCAGCTTGTGAGTAGTAGTAAGATCACTGCACAAGATGTTATGGCTATAATTTGGCATCTGTTTGTTAAAAGAATATTTTAGATAGGCCCTCCTAATAGTTAGGCTAGTTGTTTTGATTCTGTCTGTTGAAATAGAGCTTAGTTTTTTGAAATTAGTGTTTATATAGGTGATTCACTTGACAAAATTTTGTCTCCCCCGTCCTCTTACTTGAAATGGGGCCCGCCTGTTCTGTCCCTGACAAAAGAAGAAACCTCCCACCTTAAAGCAGTGAGAAGAATCTTCTGTGGATCGTGAGGGTAAATAATCAAAGAGTGAAAGCTGGCCCTCCTGCTAAGAGGCACATTTCCTAAGTAAGTCTTAAGAATCTGAGCAGCAGACAGACTGTTACCCGGTGTGATTTTGTCATGTTCCATATCTGCCTTGGATTGTGGCAGAAGTGGCTTCCTAAAATCTACTTCTCATTTCTCCTTCTTTTTAAATGGCACCACATCAAATGGTGTCCAAAATCTATTCATTAATGAACTAAGTCTTCAAAAAATGACAGATGGAGAAAGCAAATGTCGTTAAAAATTTGTCTAAAGCATTGTAGCTGTGCTAATAGTCACTTTTTATCATAATTGGTGAAGAGTTGTCTGTCTTCTGAAAAAATGCTCTTCCCTGCTTGTTAGGGGACAGGTAGCATACAGTTGCACTTGATATTGTTATGGTGTGCCGTAACCAGTGTGTTGATGTGGATTTTCTCAGTTAATGCAAAATGACAGTTTCTCTATCGTGAGAAAGCCGATTTCAGAACACACGGAGAGCAATTCCAGAAATTCTAGATGTTTTTCAAAGAGATTTCCATGTCTGTATTAGGATTTTGTTTGTTTTTCAAACAGCAAGTCTTTATCATTGTTTAATGGAATTTGTGAATATCCTCAAACAGGTGTAAGGCGTCTTAGTTGAAACATATCAGAGATTTACGCAGTGTGATTTTTCTATTAAATACTGGGAAAAAACTTTGAAATTTAAAGCATGTGTGTAGGGAACCTCATAAGACTTGTTGTAGTGTTTTTCTTAGATTCTCCAAGCTCTGTGTGTTTGTCTTATTCTCTCGTTTCTTAAAAGTAAGGCAGTAGGGATTTTAGTATCCAGATACTGTTTTCAATCAAGAATATTCTTGACTGTAATGTCCTTTTCAATTATAAAATAGCATTCTTCTTTTACAGCTGAGTGTTAAATAAATTTAAAAATAGGATCAGCATGCCTGAAATAAGATCTTTTTGTTAAGATTTATGTGTGTGTGTGCAGAAATACTGCATTTCTATGTCTAAGCTACAAAACAGCAATATAGATGGATTCTTGCAGTGCATGTATTTTTCTAACTTTCCCAGTGATTTTTCTTTCATGTAGCTTGACATAAAGACAAATATATACTTTCCTTTAGATATTAAACCCACTATCTCACCTGTGAGAAATTGTAAAATTATATCCCTTTAGAAGAGAATACATCAATCTGCAAAAAAATGTACCTGCAAGACAAGGTCTGTCTTATTTCTTTCTTCCTAAGTGTATCTAAAAGCAAAGAGAAATATACAGAATCCAAAACAGTATGGAGATTGCATCAAATACTGGGTCTCCTCTAATTTTGCTGTATAACTATGAAAGCTATGAAATATGAGCAGTTTTTTCCCCCTCCACATTCTTTAAGGCGTTACAGTAAAGACGTGTTTTCTTTCTTCTCAAAAAGTACTTTTTGAAAGGACCTATGTGAGGGGACATTACTGTAAATTTAAAGGATTTAAAGGTTTCTAGTGGTACCACCAACAATGTAACAAATTATTTGTTGTAGAAGCAGCTTCTAAAATTGACTGCAATAACTGTCATCTCTCCACATGTATGTTTTTTTTCTTTCTTTCTTTCCTTAAATCTGGTCTATCAAACTATCAGTAACAATCTTGCTATTTTCAGAGCTTTGCGTCTTAATACCTGAAACATTCACCCAGAAGGAGGGTCAGAGATTTTTTCTTTTTCATAGAGGACTTTTGTATTTATCTCATGGGTTTTGAAAGCAAAACTATAGAATATTTTTCCAACTATACCCTTAATTTAGAAACCATTTTATAATATTAATATTGCAACTTGTTGAAAAAATCACAGCATTGTCATGTTAATTTGTTTTCATACAGTTGCACCGTTTTCAGTCGCTATCTTGCTATCATTCCATTAAGTACAGTTTAGGCCCCAATTGAAAACGCATTGAAATGGAGGGTGGTCCTGAGTTCTTTTTATTTCGTTGTTCGGTTAAATTAGGAATGAATACAACTGTTCATTTTTACAACTATTCACAGCGGTGGAGCTCTTGTCATTTCAATCCATTACCCAAATTGGATCAGAGAGTAGAAGGAATGAGAGTGGTCTTAAAACGTGAAAAGGAAATCCTTCTGCTTTTAACTGTGTGCTGGCAAGGGTGAGATGAGCTGTATTCGTTCATTGTAATACCTGGAGTTCAGATTAGATTCATGAAGGGGCCTCGCTGCCCTCAGGGGGACAAGCAGTTGGTTTTGAGGCTCTGTGTGGTGCAGAGCTCAGGGTTTGGTTGACATCTTGTCTTTGGAAAACCCATAAGCTATGCCCAAATACGAAGCACCAAGCCGCATTTTCTGACCTGAAAACAGTTTCACCAGCAGTTTTCAAGCCTTGCATTTGGTTTTAGGAATCGTTTTGGAAAGAGGGGATACTGGTTTATTTAATACAAACGTAGCTCAGTTTTTCATTCCCAAATCATTTTGCAAATCATTTGTTCAAATAATTTAATTGATATTTAATTACTTATGTTTAAGTGTGTGGGGGGGAAAAAACATATAGTTTGAAGGGTTCCTGAATATTTGGAACTGCGTAGATATGGATTGCTTTGTTCCTTGTCAAAATAATTGCAAAAGCAAAGATGATCATATTTGACTCTCACTGAGTCCGGTGTGCATCTGCCCACTGGTATGCAGAGACCTCTTTAAACAAGGAGTGTAAATTTACCTCAGTGTGCTTATTTTTTTGTGCTGCACGAGTCTATAGTGTAAGTGTAGTGTAAGATTAATTTTATCTGTAAGTGCATATTACTTTTGAGTATTTCTGCATATTTTGAGTTTCTTAAATAGAATGGTGTACTGCAAAGCAATACTTGAGATACCTTGAAGCTGTTGCAAAAGGTGGTTGGCGTAGTTTTTTGCCAGGCTGTGAATTATTGTCATAGCGGGAGAAACACTGAACATAAATAGATTTTATAAGAAATATTTTAAGAGGGAGAAAGAAGTAAAAATTTGTGATTTGCTATTTTCAGAATAATATATTTTCCTTCCAGTATTTTTTTTTTCTTAGTTATAGTTTATGACTCGTAGCTTTTTGACAATTGTAAAATTTAAATGATTAGATTGAATATATTTCTTCAAGTTTTGGCAGAATTATTTTTTGTGCATATAGGCAAAATTTGCTTTCATTTTTGTTTGGAATCCTCTACTTATTTCCAAAAATTATGTAATAATTTCTGCTGTGCTTTGGTATCCCATCGAAGTGGGAAAAAGAAGAAAAACCATGTTTTCACCTCTCCATATACAACATTGAAATCTGCATCCATTTAATTTACATGAGAAGGCTGCTACTTTCGTGTTTTGTGTGTTTATTTTATATGTACACACATATAAATATATATTTTTTTTTCTGATGTGCCATTGACTACAGTTTTATTATTTATTTTTTTTTTCTTTTCGTCCTGCACATCGCAAGGCACTGAGCACACCGTTGATCTTGAGCCTGGTGCTTGGCGATTGCTGAACCTTTCTGAGGGCTCATGTGCTTTTGAACAGGGATCTCTATTTCAATTTGCCAACTTCCCTTAGTGTGGGAGAGCGGGAGCTAATGGTAGGAGGAGAGCTGCTCTGCCTACGGCTCGGAGGGTTTCTCTCCATTAGCCGAGCCGCGTTCCTCTGCCTTGTCTGGCGTAAGGCAGCCTTTGATGGATCTTTTAATATGAGTATCATCTTCCAACGCGGAGCATGGGAATGGATTAGCCTAGAGGGTAGAAGAAGGGTTCGCTAAGATTGTATTTTAAGGAGGACATTGCTGGCAATTCTCCTTCATAGCCTTTTCTTGGGTTTTGCCTGCACAGTTTTGTAAGTGCATTAGTAGCTTTGAAGTAATTTTCTACTGTTAGATGTTAAAATAACTAGCTTCACAGTCTTTAGTGTCTTCAGTTCATTAGATCCTATCCTTAGTTGTCAAACTTAGGTGTCATAATGCTTGGATATATGAAAAGCATTTAGGAAAATATCCATATACGTTTGGTGCTTTGGGAGGGTATTTTTTGGTTTGTTTTGAGTTAGAGGGCTTTTCTTTCTCTATCTCAGTATCTGTAACCCTCCAAATTGGGTCTTAAGTCATTAAATACCAGACCAAAGTGATAAGATCATAATTTTGTGTGTGAACTGCAAGTCATGATAGAATGTAAAATTCTCGATCAAGGCAAAGTCAGAAGTAAAAAGATGCTGTGGGGATAAACCATGGGGCAGTGTTAAATTGTGTTTTTGAATTTACTGAGATTTCTCTTGTGAACTTTCTGGAGGTATCACAAAGAAATAAAAGGTAGATATAGTTCTGCTGTGCTGAAATTCTTAAAGGGGCAAAAAAAAAGAGGTTTCTTCTCTATGGTCATTAGAACAACAAGGAGTTGCATTAAAGTGAGGGGTTTTGTTTTGTTTTAAAGAAGAAACAAACCAACTGTTGGCCAGTGAGGTGCAGATTCAGCCACTTAAAGTAAATGTGCCATTAAATACGTCTTGGTAGAGTGCTGCTCTTGTTGGGTGGTTGTTTCTTGGGAGGAGACTGTCGCAGATGTCTGAGCTACACTGGATAATCAGGACCGTTGACTTGATCAGGTATTTTGAATGGATACTTAGTAATAACCTTTCCTCTTGCAATTTTATTTTGTCATTGCAGATAGTACTGAAAAGGTAAAGCAAACAAGAAGAGGGAAATGCAGAACAAAGAAAAACATCCTGCTATTACAAAATAAATCTAAGACCATGTCTAGAGAGACATGCACAGTGGGGAAAATAGGGTCCAGAAAGAGACCGGGAAGAAAAGTTCTCTTAAAGCCAACCGAAGAGGACCCCTTCTGTACCCGTGCTGTGTTACCGGCGCGCGAGGGTGGCCGCGGCTGGCAGGGCAGCGTGCAGGGCGCGGACCTGGTGCTTCCCCGAACTCCCAACGCGCCCGCAAGCCGCGAGGCTGTTGCACGTGGTGCAGGGACTCTTTGTAGCCCTCGCTACGTGCAGCGGCGCAAAGCCGACGCGTTTGTTTAGATCGAGGCCTGGCGAGCGCTGGTGAAGTCGGGCCTGGTGCGCAGCACCCCGCCGTGCCTCCCGGCGGTCGCGGCCGCTCAGCTCGCGAGTTGTGTCCGGGCTCGGCAGGGCGAGGGGCAGCCCGTGCTTCAGGCGCCTGTGGGGGATCTCCGTGTCTTCGGTTGGTTTCTTCACACACAAGGGCTGCAAAGACTCGTTTCTGTCAAAATCGGGGCTGTTTGGCGCCTGGTGGTCTCCCTGTGCCGTGGCTTTAGTAAAGGAGGAGTGAAGGCTGCCTTAGCGCTGGCTTTCCGCGCCTCCCCGTGCCCCTCGTGCACGTCCCTGTCGCGGCAGAGCGGCGCGGGGGAAACCGGGGCGGCGGGGCAGCACCCGCCGGGGCAGCGCTCATCAAAGTCAGTCCCGCGTGCTCTTGGTGCGTGTTTGTGTGGGATTCTGTGGGCTTTCGTTTGCTCTCTTTTATTATTTTTATTTTTCTAAGCCCGAATTGTTCAATATAATTTCTTTGCCCTTCAACAAGTACGGCTGAAAGCACTTTTTTGTTAATATTACTGAGGTGTTTTACTGCAGCAGTGGTGGTTATTACAAGACTACTACATTTTGGCTAACAAATGCAATAAATGTGATGAAAATCCCCCTGTGTTTTACATTTCACTGCATAACATGTTTATATAACATGTTAAACACTTCTGTCTAAAGAATAGCTTTCCGCAAAGGTAAAATGTATTTTCCATGGTGCTTTTTAGAGTTACTGTGGGAAACTAATTCCTTCTCACTTTTCTCTTTCCACATATCTAAATCCACATTTCCCGGTATTTAAAAGCACACGTTTCCTTATTTTCCTGTCCCGCTTTGAAGTATAATTTTTCAGTGCGTCTTTCTTTTTTATGAGGTGAGAGGTTGTTATCCAGAGGATACGGCATTCGTAACGCTGGAGAAGTCGAAAGTGCAGGGGGGCGAAATCGCTGGGCCTCGTGCTGGAGCGCGCGGCTGTGCCGCGCGCTAATTTGGCTTTTTGTATTCCTGCCCCGTCTGTTTGTGGTATTTAATGTTCTAACATCTCTCTGGCTGGTTGGATCCATATGTCATTCGAATGGGAACCTGTGCGTTGCCATTGGCCTGACGACCAGTCAGCCATGGAGTACAGTGATAAAATTATGAAAACTGTGTCTCTGTTCATTGGACCAGCAGAATTTACAAGCATTTCCCTCGATGTGGCTAAACACTATGTTGCTGTGCCTTGGCTCACACGGCAGTTTTTGCTGCATTGTAGGCCTTGTCGCTTCTGTGTCTGTCTTCACTTTCTGTACGTTTGTCTGCTTTCTTCCTCCTCTTTTTTATTTATAGATGTGTGCTCCTTGTGGATGAAGTCAAGAGTCAGCTGCCTGAATGCTTTGATGGTTACCAAAATAACAACTTTATATATTTAAAATAAAGCAAGCAGGGCTTATTTTGTGATAAATGACATTTTGCTGCCGCTTGGTTCTGCCAATGTGTTTAACAGTCAATATGAGAAATGTTATTTATATGCAGATTCTGTTTACTTCAGTATTATTTGTAAAGCAATACGTTGTGATGATAAAGCCATGTCAGTGAAGTCATGTTTTTGCTTCATATCTTCCTTTTGGTGGTATACGACACCTAAGAGATATGTAATTCAAACATAAATATTATTTGACATCAGGGAATAAAACTATTTTCAACTCAGGAGGGAAAAAAAAATGTTAGTATGAACTTTAAAAGCTGTTTTTCAAAATCACCACTGTCAAATTGATAAGAAATTTCTACTGTAGCGTAGCCTTACTCTTTTTGAGTGTGGTTGAAGTATCATGTGAAGAATCAGTTCAGCCCATCAAATACCAGCAAGCATATTCCTCTATTTTTAAGTAAAACTGAACTCTGCAACGCTAATATTTTAGCAAGGTATAATTATGCTGAACTAGCTTTGGTTTTTGTTTCTCTCTTTTGCAATTGTTGTGTACGTTGTTTCTGGTTCAGTTTAGAAATCCCTGACAGGTTTGCTGTAATTAAAACTATCATGGTTCTTTTGCCCTTATCCATTTTGATAGTTTGCTGCAGTTCCCACATGTGAAGGAAGAAGTTACTGTTTAAATCTGGAAGTAGCGCTGAGTATCTGCTGCAGTGAATATCCTGAAATACCAGTGGAAAAACTAATTGGCAAACTAATTATTGCTTCTTTCTCTGGTTGTGATTTTGATGGTACCTCTTCATAAAATTTTCCCCTTTTTAACTGAATGAATTTTCACTAAGAAGAAAAGCAGGGAAGGAATAGATTTTCATTTATCTCAATAGTATAATGTCCTTTTCTTGAACTGTAGGTGTGTTTACGTACTTCTGGCAAAAGCAGAAAAAGGCACCTGAGAATGGCTAGTGGGAAAGTCTGGTTCCTGCTTTGTCTTCCAAATTATTGCAAATCTCTTGTATCAGAACTTGCACAACGCCAGCCCTGACTTTGTTAGCATCAGAGCAGAAGGTTGTGGAGATCCTTCTCCTCAGATATCTCAGAGCTTTTCCTGGGCTATCCTTCCTACGTTGTTTGGGCTTGCTGATGATAATGTAACTGTGGCCTTATCTTTCACACTGATGGTTGCTGGAACCTTGAAACTTAAATCTGTGTTTATTTAGTGTTTATTTGCCACTGAAATCTTGCCCTTCTTTATAGGGTGTAGACAAACCCATTTTGCTCCACAGATATCACAGTATAAATCTCAGCTCAAACTTACATGTCAGCTTTACCAGTTACGTTAGTACCTTTAGTCCTGTTCAGCTCAGCAGGACAATTAATCTGATGAAAATTTAGAAATGCACAGCAGTTTGCAAAATTGATGGCTAAGTAACATGGAATGAAAATAAATGAAAAAGTGACCGAGAAAAAAATGTATAGAAAAGATTGTGAATTGTTTCTGATTTGTAGGGTTTCTTTGAAAGTAATACATGCATTTCAACTGGGTCTTCTGTTATGGTTTACTTTTATTATAAACCTTAATAAATTATATGAATCCAAAGCACTTTAGAAGTCTTACACGTTGTGAGTCCTTCTGCAGTGCTGTTTGTAAGGTTCTGCAGAGTGCTGTACTGTCTGCCCTGGTTATGTGCTGAATTTCTTCCCTACTCCCTTTATGTTACTACACTTGAGAGAGGTTTTTGTTTGCTAGTTGGAACAGAAGCTGAAGAGGATCTTTAGGAAAGCATAGTCAAGTAGGCATAAAAAAATTTTGAAAAGCTGAAAAACCTACCTCCCAATTCAGGAAGGTAAAGATTTACAGTACATCATATATAAATATATGTATATTTTTTTCCTTTCGGAACAGCAAAAACTTTTGGAGCTCACAAAGCTTTTCTTACTAAAGGGCAGTGGAGGAGCCACTTATAATGTAATAAGTTGTTTACTTTTTGATGAATGAGATTATTTTTAGAGCAGTTACAAGTAACAAAAAAGCAAGAAACAATGCTTTCAAATAGATGCTCTTTTTTTTTTTTTTTTTCCTTTGGTATAGAGAGGGGTCGCTTTGGGTGGTGATTGTGTTTCTTTACCTTTCCAGAGATTTTAGGTGCACTGCACTAAATCAGCTTGACTTTACTCAAGTGAGCAGATCCTTAGTGAAGCTCTTCCCAGAAAGAACATTGAGGAAGCCAGCTGGCATTTAATTTAAAATATAATACAGCAATACGTTTCTTGTGATGTGAGGTTATAAAATCAGTTGTTTTTAAGGGTCCTCAGATTACAACTTCCTTTGAAAAAAATCTAATCCAAAACATTAAATAATATTTTCTAAATGCTTTCAAATTTCCAGACTTAACAGAGCATATATCTTTATGTTTGAAGACAGCTTCTTATCTTAGATTGATAATTTAGTGACATTCAGCACATATTGGAGCTGTTGAGAGAATTGGATTATGAAGATTTGTAGGTGGCTTTTAACAACATAGACTATTAATTTATTTTACCTTTCTAACGTTCCTGTTACTTTGAAATCTTTCTTTTTAAAGAGCTGTTATATTTTATCATAAAGCATTCCTGCTCTTACTGCAAGAGTGTGTTTATTACAACTTCCCTTCTAGGTAAAATGTGATGATATCAACTTTTCCCATCTATTTTAAATGTAGTAAAAGGGACACATTTGCAAGCATCCTAATATATATGAGGAAAAGGGAAAAACAGGTAGATACTCAGTGTTCTGTATCATGGACTCTTATCCAATAGAAACTTTCCTTACTGTAACATAATACAGAAATTCTGACATCTTATTGAAGTGAAAATCTTTAATTTCACACACACACACACACACACACACACACACACACACACACGGCCAGTAACACTTTAAATACCCTCTTCCTCCTTTGTAATGTTTTATAGATCTTTGGTACTTGTGGTTACTGTGTTTTCATGGGCTCGAATGATCTTAGTTTGAATCATAAATGTTTTACTGCTTTCTTGGCCTACTATATATTTCTTTTCCAAATATTGTTATCTTGGTAAGTAAATGCTAGCACATGCAATAGTTTTTTATTTATGCTCTGTAAGACTGCAGCTTTTGAAAGATTGTAGGCAATTTGGAACTGGGGGGACTTGGCTTATTTCAAAGAAAAAAAAAAAGGTGAAGCTGAAGGGCTGGAGTGTGGAAAAGCAGAAATGAGTAGGGTGGTTTTTTTTGTTGTTTTTAATTGCCATGTTATCTGATGCTCACTTTCCTCCCCCTTCTCTCCTTCCCTCTTTTCCCTGTGTACTGAATACTTAAGAGTGAGTTTGGCTGTACGTGTTGTTTAAAATACCCTGCAACTGAACTGCTAAATGAAACAACAGCATCAGCAGAAAACACACAGACTATATTAGGTCTGTGAGGATAGAAGTGAGCCCAGGTTATCAATAAATACCGAAATCAAAGTGAGCTTATTCCATAGATCTCTTTCTTCGTGGTGAACTAACAGTGGTTTTGAGCTCCAGTCCCCTTCTCATCACACAGTAACGATCCCAGTTCGTGCTGTTCGTGTTTTCTCCTTTTCTTTCTTCTAACTCCCCTAGCGCTGCTTTTTCCATCCAGCATTCACTGCACATGTTCCAGTCATGAGGTTACAAAGCTGACATTGCAGTCTCAGCAGAGGTTATCTCTTTAAAATTCCCTAAAATTCCCCTTTGGCACATCCAGTTTGGCAGCTGGGTTTCTGTAGGAAGCTGATGGAGCCACCCCCTCCCCTTATGTCCTTTATAAAAATAGAAATCTATTAAACCTCTGGCCAGAAGGGCAGATGGGTAAGTGGCTCCCTCCAAAACAGACAGTGCTTCTTCCTGAGCTTTTCTCCCCAGTTTTATACTCCCACAAAAATCAGATTTATATATTTCAGAACCAGCTAAACTGTGAAAATACCTGCTTTTAAAATTGAAATGTCACTTGGCCCTTATTCAGGAGATAGTGAACCCTCTACCCTGAAGGGTTTATACAGCTCTTAAGAAATATTGATCAGTTGTTTGAAATATTTAAGTTATGCAACTATAAAATCAGAAGCTTAATGTAAAATTAGAAGCTCATTCATGAACATTGCTATATCCAAAAAAGTCATCAAAGTATTGCAAAGCCAAATTGGAAACTTGGATATACCAACCAAAATATAGAAGCGATCCCTTACCAAATAATACTCAAAACCTAAAACAAACCAGCATATTCCACTTGGGTTTTGCAGAGTAGCTCTCCTTTCATGCAGAAGTGTTCCTGAAATACAGTGATTACTTGTTTCTCCTTTTTTTTCAATGAAGGAAGAAAACTGTTGCACACCATCAGTGCTGTTTTCCCCTTGGACACCATCCTTGGTGAGGGCTGCAATAACTCCTCCACTACTTAAAATGTGGTGGCAGAAGTCAAGTGACTTGTGAGTTTGAGCAGGACACCCCAAAAGCCAATGTCCTCCCTGAAAGCTCCTTTTGTAGCTTCGTTTCTAGCTGCAGCCTTCTGGTACCTGTGTCTTAGATGTCTCTACTTGTATGTTGTCCTGGGGAGTGCAGCCTCCACATCTGTTACAAATGGATTATTATAAATTGTTCTTTTTTTTAACTTGTGTGTGTGTGTATGTGTGTATGTGTGTGAGTCAAATGGTCCTCTACTGCAGTAGTCATTCTGGGAGCAGGGGCTGCACTGAAGGTTTCCCCGTTGGAGCTGAGTGTGCTGGCACACGTTCCTTCGTTGTCCCAGCGTCACCGAGAGCAGTGCAGGCCTCATTGCTGGTACTTTGTGCACAGGGCACATTTTGGGAAGGTGAGAACTGTGGATTTGGACTGACAGCTTGAGGAGGGCCGAGGAAAGCAAAGCCAGAGAGGAGAGTACTGCTTGGTAGCAGCCAAAGCTGACCCAGCTGGCAGCTGCGGCGCCACTTCCTTATGTCACCTCTGGGTTCATCTGGACCTGTTGAGTCGTCTCCTTGCACGAAGCCAGGAGAAAGCCATTCATTGCTTCCCTGCTCTTTTTAGTGTAGTAGGGTATGGCACAAAAGGTGAACACACTCTCACAGTGTGCCGGTGTCTTCCCAAAAGAGGGATTCCCGCTGTTGGGAGGATCGGGGCCCTGCGGTGGGCACGTCTGACGCAGGAGCCTGCTCAGCAGGAGTTCGGAGTCGTGTCTGCGCTCGGCATTTCCTTTAGAATGGCCGAGAACGGCTCCCTCCTGGGAGCCTGCACTTCTTCATCACCTTTGGAAGAGCTTGGCAGCTTCTCTGTAGGCCCTGTGGAGATCTGCAACACTGACTGCTGTTTCGACTCACTGCTCTTTGAACTCACTGCTCGGTGCTGGCTTGCTTGACCTCTTGAAGTCTGGGAATGCCGGGGTAGGTGCTCCGCATCTTCCTGGTAATGGTCAATAGGAAATGACCACAAGTACCTGGCACCTGAAGCGAAATCTTGTTTGACTTGCACAGAGCATTTCGTTTTCTTATTCTGTGTTACCAGGTGTATTTTCTTATTTTTACTGAGAAAAGTTAACTGCACTTGCAAATGTAGCCTAATTAACCATCCTTGAGTCAGTCTGAGGCTCTTCTGTGTGTGTGTTTTTTTTTTTGTTTGTTTGTTTGTTTGTTTTTTGTTTTGTTTTTAAAGGAGTTATATTTTTAGCTTTTTGTTATGATTGCAGTTTTGGCCATTCCTGATTTCCCCACCTCTCATTTATTAACATCTTGATACAGGTAAAATAATTGTGTTCATGTCTTACTCCACATCCACTGGAATTTGTTTAAAACAGAATTGTTCTAATAATCTACATCAATGCAAGAAGCTCTGTGTGTGTGTGTGTGTGTCTGTGTGTATATATATACATATATTTTAACCATCCTGTGTGAAAAAAGGCATACTAAATCATGTGAGCACTTGTAGTCCATTTCAGTGTGAAGTCAGATGGGTTTACATATATTTATCTTGTTTACCAGTGAGTAGAGAAATATATTTACACAACTTAGAAAAAAAAAAAAGGAAAAGAAAAAACGACAAAAGAAAAAAAAAAAAAAACCCTCCAAAGGTTGACGGCCATGTCATGCAGCCTTTTTGTGGCCCAAAGTGAGGATGCAGAGGACTGAATACGCAACGAGCATTTGTGGGGGACAGACGGGGCTGTGATTAGGTTGGAGTGCCTGAGGAAGCTGTTGGGTCCTGCTTGTGTTGCGCAGACAGCTGTAATTCCCTCCCTGAACGAGCTATGTCTGAGCCCTTGTTGGAATTAGCATCAAAGACAAAGGCGATGGCAAGAAAGCCGGGCTACCTTTATGGTGCCAAGGGGAGCCGAGCGAAGCACTGAGCTTGCTGCCTGTCTGACTTCCTGCAAAACACACCTGCACTGGGCAGCTCCCACCGCTCCTTCTGATCTGGATGTCTTGGAGCAAAATGTTACAACAAAGTTGATGGGTTTCTTTGTTTTGAACTGAAGGATTGCCTCTTAATGCAGCTGTTTTGTCAAAAGGCTCTTGTAGACTTTAAGGTGTGGAGGTATTGAATGTTCCTGATGGGTCCTTTAAAGTGTATCAAAGTGCATAATTGGGGCACTTGAGCATAAAACTACAATTATACACTTGTGTGTTAATTCTGTGAACAGAGAGATGTGACTTCAATCTGGCCATAAATAAGAAGGAAGGATCCTATTGCAAGCATCGGAATTCGTTTTGTGAGTGCTTCCACAAAATAGGTGTTCAGATAATAGTCTGAAATGACCAAACTTATTGGTTGTGTTGTGGGATTTTGTTGTTGTGATTTTGTTCTTTTGTTTCCTTTAAGCTTTCAAGAAAGGAAGGAACACGTATGGATGTATAGGACATGCTTGAGTGCCTTCAAAGAATCGCAGGTGTTATAATGATTTGACTGATGGAGCACGATATTTGAGTTAAGCTTGGCTGCAATATATTAGTTTTTTTTGCTTTTGCTTTTGTTTTTAAACTAATAGGTTGGCATAGAATAAATGAACTTGTTGGTTGATCCTTTTTTTTTTTTTTTTTTTTAAAGTTAACTATTTTTAATTAATCAAAACAGGTCGTTTTTAATGAGTAGTGTTATGACTATGTAGTCTTGTTTGTTTTTCTGTTCTGTCTGAATTTTTTGAGCTTATTGTTACCTAAATTGGATTATCTGTATCCAGATACTTACATTTAGCTGATGTTTCAAAGACTTACTTGTGGTAACTGATATGAGGAATAATTTACAATAATCATCTTATTTTGAGTATAATGAAAAATGTAATTATTTAAGGAATTATTATGTGCTATATGATTTCAGCTGTGAATTTATAAGATTGATGTCTTTGATGTTTCTGTCAGGGTTCTTTTGATGTTTTGCAGTGCTAAGCAATAGGTCAAATTAAATAATAGAAATAGAATAATTCAAATATCTAAACTCTGTGGGTACAACTAGAGGTATGAAAATTTTCTTTTGAAATTACTTGCAGCAATATTTGAAGTCACAGCTATATTAGAGTAGCATTCGGACCATTATGTAAGTACTCTTATTCAAGAGGCTGACTTCTATTTTTTTAATCTGTTCTTGGTAGAAAAGGGGAAAGAAAAGTGCAGGAAAGATTTAAGTCTCCCTTTTTTTCTTATTGCTGATGCTAAACTCTAAAGAAGGGTTTTTTTTGATGGGGGTTTATTTTATTTATTTGTTTTTAAGCAAATAAGTGCTTCATAGCGTTTGCCAATGCCCGTAGGACATTGTTGTGAGGCACCACTGTGGGGGCTGGATCTTGGCCTTAGGCAGCCTGTTCATCATCACGCAGCACAACATTACGCTGGGCTGGTAGACTTCACATAATCAAATTTCTTTATCCACTTGGTTCATCCAGGCACTCTGTATGCCTCGGAAGTCGAGGCTACAGGGAATATTCTGTCTCCAGACAAACGGTGGGGTTTGGATGTTGGTGTAATAAAAGAAACTAGCAGAATTTGGACTGTATAAATGACTGAATTTGTCCCAAATTGCTGAGTCTAAGTGGTAGCTGTGGGAGGCGCTGCCTTTGCCTTTTGCGCGCTGGGCGCTCGTGGGGACCAAAATCCCTCATGAGCCCCAGCCGTGTGTGGCGACGTTCCCTCGGCTGAACCCCTCTGGTTTGGGCGTGCTCCTTGGTTAGTGTCTCACTACCGAGCTTTGGTGTCTTTATAGCAACTCCATGTTGTTAAATTCTTTACATTCACCCTGATCCTCAGGGAAGCCATGACCCAAGAAGGATGGAAGAGCCAAAAGCTGGAGCTCGTTCCCCTCCCCGTGCGGCTTGGCCCCAGGACACCCCTGGGCTCTCCTTCCTGGTCATTGTCCCTGGGGGTGCTCATGGGCACTGCAGAGAGAGAGGAATAAGGAGGAAAGGAGAAGAAAAATACAGGCTGGAGTGCTGTGAAGAGTCTAGTGCAGCTGCAGTAGTCTGGGAATGAGGCAAGGAAGGCCTGGCTTGATGAAGAGCGCCCAGCTCAGTTTCATGTGGAAAATATTTTACATTCTTCTCTTGGTGATTTTAAGAGTATTAGTGAAGTGCTCTGAAAGACTCAGATGATTTAGCTCTGAAATCCATCAAACCTAGATGAGCAATTTTCATCAAGAGTGGTATCTTTGGAGTGCAAATGAGTTGGAAAGCATCTTCTCCCTGCTCTGAATGATACTGGGAGGAAGGAGGAAAACCCGAGGATGTGCAAGGTGTTGGGGCAGCAATGGGAAACAGGGTGCATGTGTATTCTTTCTTTTCTCACTACTGCAGTTCAGTGAGGATATTTTCATTTCTTCCAGTTTTCTAGATTGTATGTCAGGAGAAATGCAGAATGAAAATCATTATACAGACTGGCTTTTTTTTTAGTCTCCAATAGTTCAGCATTTGTGAGTCCCTCTATATATAAATGTACGCAGAGTTACTCATGCGGTGAGGCAACCTGCTATTCAAACTCCTCCCGTATCTCTCGTTTGTGTTCTTTGCCTTTGAAGGTTTAAATGTACGCCACACAAACGTTTTTCTTCAGACAAGGGTCTGGGGTGTCATGTTCGATTTTAGTCATATTATTATTTAAGAAATAGTGGTCAAAACTGTAAACCTTCTCTTTCCTGAGGGATAAATGGCAAAAGCAGGATTTGGGGACCAAAGGCTGTTAGGCAGTCTGTTCATTACAGTCAGTCACAGATATACACAAAGTGCCATGTGAAAAGTTATTTTTGTTGTTAAGTGGTTCAAAATTAGATTTAACAATTTCTTTTCATTTTCTTTAAATAATGGCTGACA
Organism: Microcambeva ribeirae; assembly: GCA_035222435.1. NCBI lineage: Eukaryota > Metazoa > Chordata > Actinopteri > Siluriformes > Trichomycteridae > Microcambeva > Microcambeva ribeirae. Next base: position 65,451 of record JAYECN010956463.1, read on the forward strand.
TTTCATAGATGAGCTTTATGCTATTAATACTGTGTGAGGTGAGGTTTCTCATATATACTTTACTGAAGGGTGTCGTAGGGATCAGGTCAAGCTGTCTTTCATTATGGCAGTTCTGATGTGCATTCATTGTGCAGGTTTGTAAAGTGGAAATCAAATACTGAAGTAGATTGTGTGACTACTCTTAATCGATTTAATCTTTTAAAAAAAAGGAAGGCACAGTATGAGAATGGATGTTTTGTCTGAGTTGTTGTTTAAGAGTGTATGTATATGGGCATTAAGATTTTTCTTAATTTTAATACAATATATCAAAATTGCACTTCTCAAACTTTCATTGCAAATTTTCAGTCTCCTGATGATGCTGGTCTGAGGGGATTGAGGCCCTTATTGAAACCTCTCACTGGAGTTTAGCGTATTCTCCTCCCTTAATTTATAGAAAGAACCAAGATTAGTTTCTTTGTTGTGTTAGTCTGAACTGTAATGCAATATACAAATAAACAACGTGAGGCTATTGTATGAGGAGAAAAATCTTCCTATTGTTTTTAGACACAACAGTTTATTTCTCCCTTGAAATTAATTTTAGCTCAACCAAAACATGCAAATTTTCTAGCCTCATTTTCTTTTTCCCTCTTTGTTTGCTGCTGGAAGGGGAAGATAGAAGTGGGAGGTGGTTGTGATATTGGCATAGATTTAGCATTTACAGCAGAGGTAGTTTTCATCAATTTCTGACAAGGGAATCAAAGTGTTCTTTTTTGGAAGGAGAGATATTGCCTTTCCTTATAAATGATGGACTATTTTGTGGTAGTAGTCTTTATTTATTTGGCTCTCATCATGAAGAATAGCAAACTTATTCAAAATCTCAGTACATCAAAAATATGTCAATACATAAAACATAAGTACCATACCATACTATGCTCTATGCAAAAAAGCTATGTTAATAAGATGTGAAGGTTGCAGAGCTAAGAAGTCAGAAAACATAAATGATAAGATTCTAGCAGCCATATTAACTGAGCCACATTTCACATCCCGTATATTTTATGAAATACCTTGAACAACATAAATCAGAAATAGAAGGTACTATATATGTGCAACATGGCTCAGTTAATGTTACTTTTGGAACCTTAACATTTATATTTCCTGACTGGAGAGGGTTGGTGGTTGTTTTAATTGTGTAATCCTATTTTTTTTGCATTCTATTTTTTATAGTTTCTCTTTAAAACAGAAGAAAATTGCCTGTACTAATAATGAGTTAGCTCATGTTTCTTTGGTTTAAACAACAGTATCATGCATTATGTAGAACATTATGTAGAAAGCACCTCACAACAGGTATATATTTGATCCCATATGCATTGCTGTGACAACTAGTGTGATCACGTTGCTGTGTCCTTTTTGAGGGAAAGGGGACTACAGACACATGTTTGAAGTGCTGTGCTTTCTGTCTTGCTTATTACAGTAGTATAGAGTATGACTGCATTGCAGACTGCAGTGTATTTTGAAGATACTCAAGCTACCTTTCAAAATGAAGTAGGCTGTCTACAGGAGTGGGGATCTCCATGTGACCTAATTCAGCCTGCTACAGAACAAGAGAAGTTAGCCTAGCGTGGATTTTAGTGTAGGCTGCTCGCAATAACTGAGCTAGTTTGCAAATCTCTGTACTGCACTGCAGTCTCCAACATAGACGTGCATTTAATGACTCTGCAAAATCTGTACCTTGCAAGGTCTGGAATCAGGATTATTTGTGCTGTGACATTTAAAAAATATGTTTTTCAACCTTGTGCTTCGTTGCCCTGGGTCATAGGGTGGGCCAGTATCAGGCCCAATCTATTTTAAAGGATCTTAATGAAATTTTAAAGTTCATACTTCAACATAAAGTCAGGCAGTCTAGGAAAGACAGTTACACAGGTTAATGTTGTGACCAACATATTGTCAAGGGTCAAAGCTAAGTGATGAGAAATAAGAGAATATATGAATAAAATACATTAATATCAGGATTTCTGATTAATAGCCTTGACATTAACACAGAGCTTTTTACTTAGTTCCTTTGTGGATTTTTTTTTTTTTTTTTTTTGTCACGGAATGAGACAAAAAGCCTATAAAGCCCGTGCGTGTGTGCACAAGTTGGCCGGAGCCTTTTGAGAAGGGAGTCCGCAGGATACTGGCTTTGGTAGAAGCTTCACTGCCGCGCAGTGTGTGCCAAAGGATTTTCCTATGCTGTATGCATGTTTTTCCCCTTTTTCTGTCATCCAACTAAACTTACCAATGAAGGGCTGTACTTACATCAAGTGGAAAGTTCTAAATATGTACTTTTTTTTTTGTTTTTTTAAAGTAAAAAATGAAAAACTTGAAGTAAAAGGATTCAGTTTCCCTTACAACTTTGTGTTCAGAACTGTGAAAAAAGAGTTGCTTGAATGTTTTGGGGGAAAATGTTTATGTTTTGATGGAGATCTGTCTTTCAAAATTTAACACCAAAAGAGTAGATGTTTCAGAAAATTACATGAGTTTTATTTGAAGACTTAATGGAAAGCGTGACAATCTTATTTATAGCTATCACTGAAGTGGCCACTGTAGACTTAAAGAATTAGGATTATATTTGGATATGACATGTGTTTGGCTGTAAGAATATCCTCTTTTAAGATGTAGAATGAAGTACTTTTTTTTTTTTTCTGAGAATCCCAATCACTATACATTTTATAATTTGTTCCATGTAATTACAGTATTGTAGTTACTAGGAGAGTGGATTCTTACTGATGGTTGCATTTTTGAAACCGGTACTTATTTCTCAATGTTGAGCTCAGTTTCAGCCTTTCTCAGCAAAAGAGGCCGTTGCATCGGGCAGTGTCGCTCCTCTTTCTGCCCTGCCCGTTGGAGCTGAGCTTTTCTTCTTTCCAGAAGTGCAGCTGAACACACACCAGATGAAGGGCGCTTCTCCCCCCTCGTGCTTTCCTTTTATCACTTTAGGGCCAGTCTGTCAGGACAACGCGGTTTAAGACTCCTGAACTGCGCTGTTGCCTGCTGGTGATTTAATTCAGTGTCTGTCTTCCTCCTAGGGAGCCAGGTAGATGGAAGGGTGAAGCAACAGCCAGTGTTGCCAGGGCTGTTCCCTTCCTGAGAGCAGTCAGCAAGTCCTGGTCACTGAGGTGGTCAGGCAGATCCCTGAGTGATCTGGTGGCAGAGATTTTCTTCTGACAGTGGAACATGTGAAGGTTCTTCCATTATTGACTGGATCTAGCTATTCGGATGATTTAAAAATGCAGTAACAGCATATTGCTGGTATTATTAGTGTGTACCTATGCTAACACACTAATTCTGTTACATTTTAATTTTTAAAATTATTATAATAGCTGTAATGCTGTCTAATGATCCTTCTCCTTTGACATCAGTTATGGATTATGCATGCAAAAATTGCTTAAAACTTCCATTACTATTGAGGTATTACCTGGACAAAGCATGTCTGCTACAAGACCCCTTGTTCAAGCAAGAATTAAAGATAATGGGCCAAGTTATAGGTTTAATTGGATTTCGCCTACCTCTTCATTCTAGCTGCCAATTTCATTCCTCTTTTATTCTCATCCTTTCTTTCTTAGAAGCCAGAGTGGTTTAATCACTGATGGTCAGTCATACTTCTCTCAAAATAATGCTGTTTCCACTGTGCAAGCCAGATAGGAGGCAAAGTAATTATTACAGCTTCTGTTCTCAACCTGGAAATAAATTCAAGCTCAGATCCATTCTATCTGTAGCATCCAAAGAACAGTGGTGTTACCTCAGGCACACTAACGCCTCCCAAATTCTGCTCTCCTGGCTTGCATGCGCTACAGAGAACGTGCTGCAAGTGTGAAAGGTAGAGGGGCATTGCCTTATGAAGGAAAACAATGTTTGGGTCACTCACTCGAAGCATTGTTAAGTAATTGGCTTCAGATTTGTTTTGTTCTGGGGAGATTTTAATTAAGGTCTTTTTATATGCTGTTTAATAAACATTTGTCCATAAGCGGCATCTTGTGATCCCCATCTGTAAAGCAGGAGGATTAATTTGCATGTTATTGTTTATTATTTATTTAAATAGCAACAGAAATTATACTGAGTGTTTTACTAGAGTAGTGGTTGTGGATCTCTGTGCTGAAGAATATGGAGAATATAAATAGTATTGGTTGAGAGAGTATGGAGGAAAACTCTTAACATAAATAGCTAATATATAAGGTCATTAAAAGAATTCATTAACTTTTTTTATAACAATGTGTAAAAGTAGATTTCTAGGGATAAAAATTGAAGAAATTGGAGCAGTCTCAGACATCTTGCAGGCTGTATTTTCATCCTGTTTACCTCAGGAGATAAATATGTGCTGTAAAGAGGTGATTAGAACATAGGAATGGCTACATTGGGTTAGATAAGAAAATCATGTAGTTCATGAGAACACTTCAGTTGGATGCCTTGAAAAGAGCAAGAACAAAGCAAAGATATGATGGTTCCCCCTAAAATTCTTCAAGCCTCCAACTGTTTTCAGGTCAAGGACTTCCTGAGCCAGATGCGTCTTTACATGCTTGAAACTCCTCAGAGGATCTGTCTTTTGTGAAATTGTCCAGTCTTCATGTGAACCCATATAAACTTTCGGCATTCAGAACATCCTTTGGCAGGGAGTTTCAGATGTCTGCTACCTCCATCGCTAGAGAATTTACCTCCCTTATGCTTTGAAATTTTCTTCAAGCAGCTTCATTCGATGCCTCCTGATCGTTGGTTTGGGCATTATGATTTTGTAGCTTTCTATCATTCTCTCACTTCATTGTCTCTTTTCTAGACTTGAAGAGTTCTGGGTAATTACCCTCTTTGGATGGAAATTGTTCCATGCCTTTGATCGTTCTTGTGGCAGCTCTCTCAGGACCTTTGTGTTTGACCCCTTCAGATAAATCTAATAAGTTTGTAAAAGCGGTGTTGGTGTTTCCTAGTTGTGATCTTCATCTTACTTGTACTGATTTATGCAGAACAGGCGTCAGTCCTTTACAGTCTTGAAATAATGAGATCTCTTTTTTTAAGAGTCATACTCCAGGTACCGAAGAAGCTCCGAGTTGCACATTACATACCAGGACCATACCAATTAGGCTCTTTTATTCTGGAGTTTGTTTAGACCTGTGAGTGGTACTATATGTCAGTTTGCTCCATAGCCCCACCAGTTTCAGATACACTCTTTGAGTTCCTCTCAAAGGATTGCAGCATGGGAACATACCCGAGATATTTCCACAGTTCGCTACAGTGCAGAAAAGTCATTAAGCTTCTCTTTGATGGCCCTGTTTTCTCTGAATCTCCTTTTATACCGTGATCATCACTTGGCACTTCAGATTGCCTGGCAGACCTCCTGTTCCTCTTGTGTTTGAAGAATGATTTATTACTCATTTGATTCCCCTTCATAGCTGTTAGTCCAAGTCATTCTGGCCTGCCTTATTTCATTTATTACATTTGAAGTGCTAGAGTTTACACTCTTTTCTGTTTTCTTCATTTGGACTTGTTCTGGACTTTTTGAAGAATGCCTTTTAGCTTCTAGCAACCTGCTGCGAGCCATGCCAATGTCCCTTTGGTCTTCCTGAGTCTTTGTTAATAGGTGGTGAACATCAGTTCTGTGCTTCGTGTGTGGTTGGTGGTTAAGCAACTTTGCTGCCAGTCAGGTTTTCATTCTGTAGCTGCCTATTATAAATTCATTTTAACAAGATTTCCCCATTTTATGTAGTTACATGTTTTGAAGTTAAGCACAAGCATGGTAGTTCCCTTAGTTTTTGTTGCTCCCATGCAACTAATGCTCTGTTGAAATGCGTTATGGCCACGGCTGCGTATCGGCTCTGCGGCTGCAGGACAGAGAAGGGACTTACTCGTGCTGCTGGGGACTAAACCAAGCTGTGTGTCTCCTTACGCAGATGGAACCGCTCTGTGGAACAGCCTTTGGCAGTCACCTGGTCTCTACGTTATATTCCATTGCGGCCTGTTGAAACCTCCCGTGACCGTTTTGTACCCTGCCGTAGCTGGTGTCGCTCAGTGTGATGCTGTCGGTGTTGCCCTGGCCTGGCCGCGTGTGACGGGCCTGGCTGGTTTCTCCCGACGGCAATCCGTGTGGTTGGTAACTCCAGGCCTCGGCCGCCTGTTGAGGCGGGGGTTTGTTTTGATGCGTTCCTAAACGCCGTAGTGTATAGCGTGGCTTCGCCACTGGTTGTGTCTCTTGTGTGTTTTTTGTCCTGGGGCGATACAGGAGGGTTTTCCACTGTTGTGGAAATCTGTTTGGTGGAAACAATTTTTGTGGAAAAATTGGCCCTATGGCTGCTGTGTCAGTGCTTTTGTTCGAGGTTTGGTTTTCTAGTGCTCCCAGCCTTTGGGCAGAAGCCAGTGTACTGTTGGGCTTGCTTCTTGTCACCTGCTTAGTATGAAGTCAATTTTCCTGCTTTCATTCTTTCTTTTTCTCACAGTCTTCACTTGATGACCCAGAACCTCCATGTCTTTACTTGTAATAAAATGTTGTACTTGAACCCTGTGTTTCTTCTAAACCCTTCTCTTCAGTTAAAATCAAGGAAGTGTTTTTGTGTTTGCTTTGTTTTGCTTTTTTTAAAAGGTGCCAGCAACCTTGTTTCTGTGTTTGAGTGACCTCCTGTACAAATATCTTTACTGCAGAAATGCTCCAGTTCCTGATGAATCTAACTTGCTCTTACACCACATTGTCAGCCTGGCATTTAAACTCAGTCTCTCCTCGCTTCCCTAGCCTATATTTTTCTGTAAGGATCTCCTGCTTTCCCTTCCCTTCCCCGTCCCAGGGGCCCAGGTTGGCCGTAGGCTTCTCCTCAGCGCTTCCTGGGAAGCGGTGGAGGCGCTGTGGCCGTTGCAGCCGGCGGGCGCCTCGCCACGTGGTTTGTGCGCTCATCCCCAACTCCAGCTGTCTCTCTGCCCAGTGGTAATTCCAACAAACCCATTTCAGCTGGCGTTTTTATTGGTTCATCTGTGCCTCAGCAGAGGAGAGGGTGTTTAAAAAGGGGTTAATTTGGTCACAGCCTCGGTTGCCTACCAGGTGAGGGTGAAGGAAAAGGCAGTGCAAGCAAAGCCTGGGGTTGCAGCGCTGATACTGGGAGTTAGCAGGAAGGACGGCTATCAACTCCTGACAGAAGTAATAGGAACAAATTATGTTGTGATAGTAAAAACAACAGCTTGTTCTTGGACATAGGATTTTAAACACGTGTTTAAATTTGGCTTTATATTACTATTATTGCCTAGCAAATATTGCTGCGTGAATGTAATCAGTTAACCTTAGGCTGAATGGGCATGTATTTATATGTTCAGTAAACAGATTTATCTATGCATCAGAGACTCAGTGGGAACAATTCAGATATCTAAGCATTGGTATGTAGTACCATTTCAGATATCCTGAGGTATCCAACACATCTGCATAGGACAGAAGCTTGGAATTTGTGAGACCCCCATCCTAGAAAGGAGAAATCCTGTGTTTTATCTGTCATCTGAAGCAATATAAAATACCAGCATTGGGGCGCGGAGTCACAAGCTCCTGAAATAGGGGCAATATTGTGAGCTTGTTGGATGTCTGATTTTTAAAATATTATGGTGGTGTGTGTGTGTGGTTTTTTTGATTGCATGATAGGTGTGTTGATTTGCCCATTAGTAGGATGGGTATCAGGTTATTTTATGTTGCACTGTTCACTTGAAACCATTATTCTGTTTTTGTTTGTTTTCCCAAAAGATGCATCTTAGCAAAGGAGAAGTTTGCAAAAGATTGAACTTGACAAAAACCAAAAACTACCCAACCACAGCTGTTTTTGTGGAAAGTTTAAACACATGTGGATATAGCATTAAGAATCTGGGGCTTCTTGGCAAGAGATTTCACAAGAAAAATAGTACATTTCTCTTTCAAAGCCTTTTTTAGAGTTATGCCTTCTTTCTGTGGTTTTAATTTTGGGTGACTGCCTTAAATAATTCTTCACTAGATTTACCTGAGAAGTGAGCTTATGGATAGCTGCCATACTTAAAATACCTGTTTCTGTATTTTGAGGATGGATATATGGGATTGTGATGTTCAGAGCACAGTATTTTGCTTAGATGTTTTACCTGAAAAGAGAGACTCTATAGCGTTTCTACAGAGCTCAGGCTGATGTTCTACGAGAGGATCTTGCACTTACCCTTGAGTGAAAGAGTGGGGGCCAGGCTCACAGCTGAGGGCATCACCTGCGCTGAGGTTAGCACGTAGCTGTGACCTGCCTCGGCTTCATGTTGTCCTGTGTTTTGACTCATGTTCTTGCTTTGCTTGACTCTCCTAACAGATCCCGCCTCAGTATGGTCAGCAAGGTGTAAGCGGCTACTGCCAGCAGGGCCAGCAATCCTATTACAACCAGCAGCCACAGCCTCAGCATCTGCCACCCCAGGCACAGTATCTGTCGCAGGCCCAGCAGAGGTACCAGGCTCAGCAGGTAAGCGCAGTCTCCTGTTGCTCACAATCACCCTGGAGCATGAAATATGAAAGCATTCTGTGTAAAAACAAACCACCCCACCTCAGCTCTTCATAAGGTAGCACAGTTAAAGTTAAGGAATCAGGTAACATGTCTTTGAAATGTCTTGGGGAATATACACACAAATACACGTGCACACTCTTTCAGGGTTTGCTTTCAGTCAGTTTGTTTGAGTAAAACGAATTTATATACCCCAACAGCTATTAATTGTCTCTTTTTTGTTATTTTTTTTGTTTGTTTTCTTCTCCAAAAAAGAAAGATGTCACGGGAAGTTAGAGACTTTCTTTGTTTTTTGCTCTTTTCCCTTCATTGCATTATGATTATTTTTAAGAAGATAGATGCTTTTGATAGCTGCTGCATCTAATAACAGAGATACGGTTTTTGTTTTTCACTTTGTTTCACTTTTGAGGCAATTAGAGAAGTTCAAGACCTTCTGGAACTGCTTTGTCAAGGGAACCACTTAAATATTTTTAATTGATATTAAATGTATGAATTCGAATATTTTCAGTTTGCAAATCCAGTTAGTTACACTGCATAATTCAATACTTGTTGCAGTTCTTGATTTGAGTTTTATATGTCAGTCATGAAGTGATTTTTTTTTTTTTTTTTTTAAAGTTTTTTATTTTTTTTAAGATCTAAGAGCCTGAGAAATACCCCAGATTTATGTACGGAACAAATCTTGGGTATCTGTAGTTCATGCTGGTATATGTGGCGGCTAAGTTCTGTCCACAAACTCAGCCCTCAATCAGGGGGAGATGATCTGGAAGTGGAAGGATGAAACTAAAGTATACTTGCTGTCTTGGGAAATTTAGGAAAAGTGAGTTGCTCAACACTGGGTATTAATGGAAGTATCATGACTTTTTGCACATTCCTGGGGAATTCTCTCAGTCTTGGTTGATTATCATTTTAGAATAATGCTGGTGCAGTGTAGAAATCTGAACTTGAAATAAAAATGGAGTTTAAAATAAACTAACAAAAGATGCCGTAAGTAGCAGTGATACAGGAGGCTTCACTCCTTTGATTTTAAAATAAAGTTATGATAATTTGACTGTGTAATTGCATGTTAATTTTGCTTCATCTACATTCTAAAAATTCCACTGAGAATTAACTTTTTTCATTAAAATGCTGGGTCGTTTATGAAATGGAATTAATTGTATCTGTGGTATTTTGAAAATGTCACTCCTTTCCATCTTTTGGCTTATATGTAACTGTGACTTTAAAAATTGCAGTTTTGTCTTTTATTTTTCTTATTTTTTACTTTGGCATTAAATTCCTAGTTTCTTTACTACTTGTAAATATTATATATGTATTATATATTTGAGTCTTAGCAGTTTAAGGCCTAAAAATATGGTTAATGAAGTAGTAGTAGGGCTTTTATTTCTAAGGAAACACAGCTCCTCCTACATGTACATATCACAGTTTGTAAAATTAAATTGTTGCTGCCTTAGACACATCATCATATTACATATTGTCTGTTGAATGGCTTGAGCATTTCAGTTTAAAAAATACATGAAACATGCTGACTCTGCAGAAGGACATATGAAACAACAAGATACTGAGTTATGTCTTAATGTATGTTTCAATTACATATTTTTTTTTGCCATCATAGTGGGCAAAGCAAAGGTTTGTGCAGTGAAGTAAAGGTTGTTGTCATAGAAGAAGGTATAACCAAAATGAGAGGAAAGCCTCCCATACATAACAAATTGTCTCGAACTGAAATAAAGAGAAAACCAAGAAGATTTCACAGGTAGGAGAAGACATTAGCTTCCCTCACTGAGAATTTGAGGGTCAATTGGGAGAGGGTTAATTGGAAGAGTGTCTAGATCCAGGTATCAGGATGGCCTCAAATTCAGCAGGCATTTTTGCCAGAATTTGCAAATTTGTGTTTTACATCAACTCCTCATGTACGTCAGCCTTGCTTTGGTGTGGGAGTTGCTCTGGGAATCATTCATGGCTCGTGAACTTGTGAATATGGCTTGGTTGATTATCCTGTTCTTCTGTAGTGATCAACCTTTATTAAATTTTGAACTCCAATCTCAGGGTCTGAATTATGCAGGAATATTTTTAAGTAGAGGTGAATGTTTTACACAGATGATAAAACACAACTGCAGTTACTAAAAAGGCAGTATTCCTTCATACCTTGACACTCGCTCATTTTCTTTTCCCCTTCTCTAGAATCGTTCCTTGGCTGGGTCTGTAAGCTTTTCTCAAGAAGGCTTCTTAGGCTGAACACCTCCTCTATAATGTTCCTTTGTAAAACTTCCCCACTCTGTTCTTACTCCCCAAAATTAGCAGTTTGGGAACTGATAATTTAAAGGCCAAATTCCTAAATCAAAAGAAATTGAAGTGTATTCTTTTGAAACCTGATCGTTCTCTGTTGATAACCCCAGGTAGGGTTACCGTGAAATGGTAAGCAGTCGGTGTGGGGTGTGAAAGCTAATACTGGCAAGAATTTGAGCGTATAAGGCAAATTCTACTGCTGAGACAAAGGTTTTCAATCCTCTCTCCTTACAGGAAATTATCTTTTGAAAAAAAACATTTAAAAAATATGGTTAATTAAAATTTTAGCAAGAGAAATAGGAAGAGATACTCATACAATTTAAAGAGTTTAAAGGGCTGAGTTCCCTGAATTTCGTAGATTGTGGAGCCTTAAGAAGAGAAGGCTTGGAGAGATCTTACTGCTTATTGTTTACTTCTGGCTAACGGAAGGATATGGAGAAAGCAGAGCTGAACACTTTGCAGAAGGCAGTGAATAGAAGTTGGGACATGAGAAATTCCAGTTCACTAAAAAAAAAAAAAAAAAAAAAAAAATTACCATGATGGTTTTCAAAAACTGAAAGATGGGTCCAGAGAAGCTATTTAATCCTAGTTCTTGGAAATGCTCAAGATTTGACTGAATGAGGAAGCATGAAGCTAGAGAAAAAGCCCCTGTCCAAAGATTGGATCCATCAGTCATCCTTACTCTTGCTGCTGTTCTCAATCTACAGATGAATTTCACCCATGTTTTCTGCATTCTTCACCATTTTCTTGAATTGTATGGAATTTTTGTCCTTTATTTTTCCCCATCTAAAACTGTTATTAGTAAACCCTGCTATTGAACTGTCGCATCTTTGTGGAGTATATAAAGGCAATTGTTTCAGGATTTGGCTTCAGGAAGAGAAAATGGCCTCAGAAGACCTTTTTCCTGCATGCTGGATAGCCAGAATTATGAAAGACTAGAAATATTTTTTCCTGGACAGCATGGTTGGATAATAATTCAGGAGAAGAATGCCTCTGATAATAATAATGAGGTAGTATTCCCCCAGTCATGGATCAGGACATTATTGTTATGGTTGTTCTATGGATACCTAACAGAGAGGCCATCTTTGCCCCAAAGAGTTTGCAATCTATATAATAAAAGTGGCAACAGATGGAAGTTGGATCAATAAAGAGGTGTAAATAAAAAGGACAGTACTGTACAGAATGACAAAACAGCAGTCTAAAGAGACACAAATATTTCAGTTTCAGAGTGTATGCTATTAACACGAAAGACATTCAGCTGGGCAGAATATTCCTATTATTATATTATTACCATGGGCAATTGAGTGTTTGATGAATTTCCAGAGGCACGGGAAGTTTACTCAAATCATGATCCTAGCCCTCAGATGAAGGCCAAATGGTCGTAGCTTTTGCATGAGATAGTCCTTTATTTCCCCAGTGTTGACTATGGTCACCTGCCTTCTTGGCTAGGGAGGTAATTGTGAAGCCACCTAAGAGAGTGGCTTTTTTGTAAGGAAGTTCTGCAAAAAGTAAGATTCCACCTCCACGTTGGCTGTAAGCAGCTGACTGCAAAATATCTATGTTGGGATCAGAGGAGTCTTCCTAATTCTGTATTTCTTCACGAAGTTTGAGGGTAGGTGGCATTGCTGTCAGAGATATATAAGGCAGTGCCTTACTGCACGGGTTGCCCCAGCTCTGAGGTGTGAGGTGCTTTGGAAGAGGCAAATCACTGTTTGTTTTTTTCTCTTGTCTGTCTTTGGCTATATTTATGTAGCATGTCAGGTTTTCTGTAATGTTGAAGAGCTGCTTCTAGTTTAAGATTCAAGTTCATATTGAATACATTTATAGAAGTGAAATAAGTAGAAATAATGACAATTGCTGTGAAAGATTATTGAGAGTCAGGTGGCACAAACTCTCCCAGTTAGTAAAAGGTAAACAAAAATTATTTTTACTGTGCTTTGTGGTTAGGGAAAGACAGAAGCTATATCTGCTATTAAAGATGCAGCAGGAGGAGAAAATGAAGATTGTTCTTATTCTCCTTTTTCTTGTATGAAAAAAAATCATATATGCATTTTTTCAGTTGGTTATTTTTTTCATAAAAGTGGGTTTTCTGGTTTGTTTGTTTGTTTTTGTTTAAAAGCAGTTTTAAATATTAAGGGATTCCTCAATGCAAATGGGAGCATGTCCCATGCAAGTCCATCAGCCTTTCTGTCCTGGACTGTGCAGGCTTCCATGGTCCTGGTCTGCGCCTGCTGCACTGGGAAGTGATCTAGCTTGTCGCAGGGGAGCAACTGTGAGCTGGTGAAGTTCCATGCCCTGTTTTAGGGTAAATAAGCCGCCTTCGTGATTGCGTTCTTTGTAATTGAACTGGTTTTATTTCACGATGGAGAAGAGCAGTGTCAAACTGGGTGAAAAGATTCTTCCCTGTAATTTGTTTGCTTTTCCTAATGTATCTTTCTCTCCTTATTTCCTTTGTAGGTTTGTGTGTATGTATTTACTTTGGAGATTATCAAGCCTGAAGTAGTGTTTATTCTGGATGGATAATGGACTTTTTCTTTCCATCAGTTTCCTTTTATGTAAAATCCTGTAGTGTGTTGATCAGATATTTGATTTTGAGAAGAAAAGTGATACCAAATTTCATACAGATAGTGTTTTGGTTTCCCTCTTTTAGAAAGAAGTGAGAGCGCTTCTGTATCCAGCTGTAGCACTTATTACTGTGCTGTGGAACTGGTGATATTGTTCATTTCTCATGTATAATGAAAGTGTGAAACTGTTCCTCCTTAGCCTTGATTCACTATGCAATCTTGTCAGCAAAGGTAAACAGATGAAGTAATCTGGGGCACCGTTCCACTGACCTGTGACTTCCTATTCTTCTAATCAGCACGGAGGGGAAGAGGGAGAGTGGAATTTATTTCAATGTTTGAGTTGCTGTGCAAGTTGTTTAGAACTTTGTTAAATTGACTGTGTGATGTTGGGGGGGAGAGGGAGTTTCGTAAGAGGTGGTTTGATGGTAATACTGGCTTAGTTTATTATAGAGCTATGTTGCTTACAACAGTATCAGTCAACCCCTCTTCACAGCAGGAGCCTGCTGTATGAAAACTACTAAACGAAGAGCTTTGCTTTAAGCAAATTTATGGCAGTAGCAGATTCACTGATACCTAGCTATTGCCAGTAGATGTAGATACCTCCTGTTTTACAAAAAAAAAAAAAAAAAAAATTTATTTACTTTTACCTTTACTGCTTTTTAAAGGGGGGGGGGGGAAGAGAACAAGAGAAAGATAGTACAGAATTGCCCTTGGCAGGGTTTTTCATCTTGAAATGGCATATAAATGAATAAATGCTTCAGTTGTTTTTGCAGTTTTAAATCTTTTGCCATAAGTAGAAGTGATATTTTGCTCGAGAATGTCATGTAATTGCAAGCTTAAGCTGTCGTCATTAAACATTATTTTGTTAAGATAGTCTGATGTATATTTTGGATTCTTACACTTTCCAACCGGCTTTTAAATAGCCGTGTTTATGTATTTTCTTGTTTTACGTAGCATGTGTTCATATGTATCAAGAGAGGCTCATGCCTTTGAGGTTTAATGTGCTATTTTTATGAGTTGAGACTCTACCACTTTTCTGACAGTTCAAATGGATCTGCAAAATAATTACGGTCTCACTCTTACTTAAAAAAAAAAAAAAAAAAAAAAAAACACAGTGATTTTATTCTGCACCTGTTATTGTTATCCTGTAGTCATCTTTTGTTTTAAGCTTTCCTGGAAGCTTTTTGCTTGTGAGATTTCAGAATAGAGTGGGAATATGTTGATTCGTTTTCTCACATGTGATCTGGAGATCAAAGGGAGGAAAAAAAGGTGTTAGATGCTCGAGGTGGGGCCCTTGTGTGAGCTGTTATGGTGCATGGGTCTTTCTGGCTAACATTGGGCCCGAAGAGACTGTGTGCGTGTGTTCTCAAACCATATGCTTGTGGTTACTGTGATTTCTGTAAATGCCTGAGAGGAATAGTCAGGTAATACAGGCTCAGTGCTCAGTGTGCTTTTATTTAAAAGAAGGAAATGTTTTATAAGCAAGCAAACCAACAGAACATCCTCCCTATCAGGCTTTACTAAGACATTCTAAAACCTGGCCAAAACCTTGTTTTTCCCCTTTGTATAGATAACATGTACTGATTTGGGTGAGATGATTTTGTTGAGCTGGAAAAGCAGAGCAGACTGGCTGCGTTCTTATTTCACGAGAGGGGCAGAGGCCCAAAGCCGGGCTCGGTCCGGGTCCGGGCTGGTAAATGTCCATTAACGCCTGCCGAGGCCGAAAGGCGCAGGCTGGGAGGAGGGCAGGAGTGTGGGGAGGTGCCTGTGGCTCCCCTCCCTGGTAAGTGCTGTGGTGGGAGAGGTCTCCAGCGTGAACGGGTCACGGAGCTGCTGCCCGCGGGGCAGGAGGGCAGCCCGGTGCAAAGAGCCGGCGCTTGTGGCCCCGGGGGAGACGGGCAGGGAGCCCCGTCACGCGAGGCCGCGCCGGAGGAGACCCTGCCTTGAACAAGTCTTCACCAGGTGCCCGTTGCTTTTAATAAAATGCTTATTTTGCGCTAGTAACTAGGGCAAATCGATTCATTTCTGCCTTGGGTTCAATAAAGGCCATAAATTTTAGGTTTATTTCTGAACTGCTGTTCAAGTTTGAGCCTCAGTCACAAGCCCTAGGTTATCACGCGGACGCTGCTAGGCAGGGGTCTGGTGTTGAGTCAGCGCAACCTGTGCCGAATGAACTACTGCCTGACTGCAAACGGCCTTCCAAAGCGTGAACAAAATGTGAAACTCCTTCATCTGTTTCCATGTCTAAGCTGTGTGACGTGAAATCAGCACAATTTGTGTTGTGGCAAAACTGCATCGAGTTATTGAAGTGCTTTTGGCACAATGAGCGTGAGGTTTTGTAGTAGGTGAGCTGCTGAAATTCCTTTAGCGTGTTTAAGTTGAGCAAAAATGTGAATTGTTGTGCAAAGTTGTGCAAAAATATTGGATTACATGCAGATTTCAAATTCATTACTGAGTTGTGCCAGTCATGGTCGCACGTCTAGTTTTGAGTTCTATACCTCACCACAAATCTTTTCCACAAAATCCTCGCGCTCTCAAATCACTAGAAACCAGCCCAGAATTAGCAGTCAATTATTCTGTAGTTCAGTCTCAAATTCTGCACATTTTAAGTAAAACTCTTTTCAGAACATATGTGGTCTTGCCAGTATGATATAGGAGCCCATAGCTTAAAGTTACGATAAAAATTGCTTCTTTTTCCTGTCCTTTTCACTGTTGTGTTTGTAGTCCTCCACCACTAGATGAATGGTTGTGCTTGATACTTGTTGTACTGTGAACCACAGGAAAATGAAGAAAGGACAAGCCAATATATTAATCAGACATTTTCCTGTCAGGAATATAGGAAAGCATCCTTTTGTGAAAGTTGGCTATTACCATTACAGGAGAACTCGTAATCAAAATTAATGTTGAGAATAAATTGTTGCCTGTCATCATCAACAGTGATTGACACTCCTGCTCGTTGTGAGCCATAAATCCTTCATGGATTTCATTGTCTCAGCTACACAGGTGCCTGGTGCCCAGTGTGAATTCCTAGTGTCTTGAGAAACTGGGCTTATTTTTAGCACAGGAGTAACTATCTTCTTTCCGAGGTAAAGAGGTGCAAGGGAGAAATGCTTTAAATGGTTCTTTCAAACTGTTCAGCTAAAATTCGGAGCATTAGCCAAAGTTCCTACTTTTGTTCCTGTTATGTATTTATAGACTGACTTTTTGAAAATCCAGCCTGCTTGTATGCAGCAAGCAGGCAAGTGTCCGACAAGGAAGTGGCTGGGTGAAAATTCTCACGCAGGTGTACGTGTTTTTGCCAGCTTTTCCAGCCTCCTTTCTGTGGAGTATGAAATGAGAGATGAAGGAAACCAGCTGTATAACTTTGTAGAAAAACAGGTGTTTTGGGACACTGAATCTTGTGTTGCCAACCTGCTTCAGGTTGTATCAGGCTGATACCAACCTTGGCTTCTTGCTTCTGGAGTAGAGCTTGGATAGTAGATTTGGGGGCAGGCGGGAAGGAGGACAGGCTTTCAGCAACTGACTTCCAGACACACTCATCCTGGCTTTTAGCTTGGCTTCTGGAAAAACCACCAGTGGCTTGCAAAAAGTTGTTTCCTTACCTTGCTAAGAGCTGAAGTGATTTAAAAATAGAAGAAAAAAAAAACATTTTAAATATTTAGAAACCATACTTGTGCGTACTATTAGTTCATCTGTACTTTGCTTTTTTTTAAGGACATAATGTTTTCAGGAAGGGCAAATTGGTTTCGACCTTTGCAAGTTCATGGATTGGAGTTAATCAGGTTTCTGCTTTTTTTTAAAAAAAAAACTTAGTTCATCAGTGTGATGAGATGCTGTAGCAGCAAATAATTGTTAAACACATATGACTTTACCTCCCTAGTTAAGGCTGCTTAATCAA
Organism: Microcambeva ribeirae; assembly: GCA_035222435.1. Lineage (NCBI taxonomy): Eukaryota > Metazoa > Chordata > Actinopteri > Siluriformes > Trichomycteridae > Microcambeva > Microcambeva ribeirae. The sequence continues at coordinate 82,670 of JAYECN010956463.1, forward strand.
CTCTAGAGTTCAGTGAAACTGTGACTCCTGTTGTGCTCCGTCTTCTCCCGGTAATGGGAATAGCTGATTATTGTCCACTGGGGGAATACTTCTGTTTGTTCATGTTGTTTGTATCATTCCAGTAAATGTCAAACCTTTCTTATTTTTTTTTTTCCTCCCTGCAGTGATTTATATTTGTATTTATGAGATCGTAATAGGCACTAGCTTGTCAGCCTTGGAGTGCTGTCTTCCAGAATCAAGTAACTGGAAGGAATATGTCCAGGCAGAAAACAAGGATAATTTCCTATAAACTCAAAGCTGAGCACAAACACAAAATTGAGGGCACACCATGAAGCAGCATTACTGGCACTGAGGCAGTGTAGGCTTGTGCTTCCGCAAGGCACGATGACCAAAATCAAAAGACTCCTTTTAGACTTCTAGACAACTTTCTTGGCAATGACAGTGTTTAAAGAGATCATTTAGAGACATGATTTAGCTAAATGAGAAATGATTCCGATCTATTGCATATGAAACCTTTAATGTTAGCATGTATCGTCCTCCCATATGTATCTGTCTCTGCAGTAACTTGCATGTGCTAAGTGGTATTATTGGGAAGGGCGAAGTATTTTATATTACAAAGGAGTACTACTGTTTGTTTATAAAATATAACAAAAATGTATTTTCCTTTGTTTTATAAGCTTCCAAAACTCTGTTGGATGAAAATAATGTGTGTTTGCTTCTTAGCAATCCTGTGGCACCTTCCGCTTAAAGTTCCCTAGTTAAAGTTCAGAAACAATTTCCCAATCTGTATCTTTCTTTACTCTGCTCAGCTAATAAGGTCCTTCTGCTGGAAGGAGGCCCGTCCATTTTCAGTTTGCAGGAGCGATTTTGTAGCTGGGCGCACTCCTCCCGAGCAGGTGTCCGGTGCATCTCTTCAGGCGCCAGCACGGAGGGGGGCCGATCCTATCTGGGTGGGTGGAGAAGATGGGTCAGAGCGCCCTGGTTGGCAGGGACGTTTACCACGAGCCCTGTCCTCCTGATTTTTAATTTAATTTTTATTCCATATTTTTCTGTCTTTCTAAACCTAGATAGCATGTATAACCATTTTTATGTCTATGAGATGAGCAAAGTGTAGAGGCCCTGGGCATGATTAGGAGCTTTTTATATACCAAAATGAAGTTAGTATCTAATATCATATGAGAAACACTGAGAATTTGAGCCTCTTTAGTGTGAGCATTTTGCCAAACTGGAAAGAGAGAAGATAATCTGGGAAAAGACGGGAAGTCTATCTGCTGTTCCTTTCTTTATTCCTAAGTGGACAGTTGTTTGCATGCCATCGACCTCCCACTTCTTTAACAGAAACCTCTTTTTGCAAAGTATTTTAGTGTAGAGATGGCCATGTTGTATTTAATCATTTTTACAATCTAAAAACCTCAGTATTTATCAGTAAATATCCTGAAAGGAGACCTTCTTTGTCTCAACTACAAAACCTGTGTAAAAGCTCTTATGGATTTAATATGTTAAGCTTAGGGGAAAAAAAAGTCTTGTTTATGAGTTTAAAAATACAGTATGATAATCGAAATGTGTGTATTTCTCAAAAGAAAACGAAGTTCTCAAATCAGTAGTTTGGCTCTGATCCACAGAGTAGTAGTATTGTTCTTGTTGTTATGGTGGTATTCTTATTTCAAGTTTTTAAATTCTGATTTCTCCCAGTATTTAAATCGTAGAGGTTAATTAAAACAGTTCTTTATTCTGGAGCTACTTGGGAATATTAACCTCACAAAGCCTGCATTAAATCACTGAAGTGATAGAATTGCATTTGCTTTATAAGACACCCGTACATGAGCAAAGGAAAGGCAGTTTATAGTTCAATGCCATTAATTGCTTGGCATTTAGATACTGGCACAGGAGTCCATTAATATAGTTGATAGTAAAACTATTGGAATGTGAGCTTAATACAAACTGTTTTGTTTTAGGAGATTAGTAATCATAACAATTGTTTCTCCTGTTACCGCTGCTGTTATTAGCTCAATGATTTTATTTTATTTTAAGTCTGAGAGCAAAATTAATATCCCAGAAATATTTTTATCTGTACATTTGAAAATCAGCAATAAATAAGTTACAGATGAATTTACTAAAAGATACCTGCTCATAAAATAGATGTTTGTTTAATGATTCATTAATCTGATGGCTGTTCATGGATGAAGTTTTCTACAGAAATGTTTCAAGATAAAAATATACAAATCCCATTAAAAATGAAATGCTAATAGAGATATGAAATAAGTGATGAAAATTGAAAAGTACTAATAAATTGGCTTTTTTCTTTAAATTTTACACCTACAGTATATATGCCAAATTTTAGTGGTCCTTTAAATTATACCTTATGGCTAGTTGCAGTGCAACAATGTTCATTTACAGCCTTTAAAACATTGTATATCTATCCCCTAGGCTTGGGGAATGTAAGAGTTAGTTAATATCTTCTTAAAAGTGGTTAATAAAATGTACTGCTGTATTGTTTGCTGCCTGTATTTTCTTTAATAATTGATGATATTCAGTGAATTTTTTTTTGTATTTTGAATTGCTATTTTGTTGTTAAGACATAATATTGTCTAAGCATAGGTCTCTATAAATTTAATATAGATTCATTATCCTTTCCAGTATTTTCCTTTTACTGTATTTCTATTCTATCATAGCAGGATTTAAAATATGTTTCTGAATTTGCATTTGAAATCTTAGAGAGTATCTTTAACTTGTTGCGATCAGATATAAACACCAAAAAAAAAAAAAAAAACAACTGCAAGTCAAGGTGAATAAGACACCACTTCATAAACAAGTTTACCTTTACATGTTGACAAAACTACTAGGTGTTTTTTGTTGTGGGAGATAGGAGAACAAGTGCTGCTCTTTGTGAGCCATCCCTCAATAAATCAAGCTATGGGAGAGCCCAGCCTCTCTCTCCATTTGCTCCTCTCGCTTCTCCCTGATTGCCAAATACCCACCTGAAACCCATCTTCTTCTGTAAGGTTTTAGTTTTTCTTGGTGTGTTTGTGCTTTTTGGGGTTTTGTTTTGTCTGCCAACAGAACTGACAAGGATCATCCTTTATCATCTGCACAGGAAAGGGAGGTTTATTGCTAGTTTATTACCGAGCAATCCTTCACCAGCTTCTAGTGAGTGTCACCATTTCTTCATTGGGGTATTAGAGAGCAGTCAGCGGTCTTGTTCCAAAGAGCTCAAGAATTTTCGTCACTTCTTTTACTCATTTTCCACCCTCCTCCTTCCACCCCTCCCTACAGCAACCCAGGTGGAAATGCTTTCTTGTGAAAAATTGTGGTTGTGGTGATGGTGGTGAAGACTTCTCAGCCTCGAGGATTAAAGAAATAGTTTTCTTCTCTTTAAACTGGTGTTTTCTGCAGTCCACTGAATTTCTTCTACTGCTAGGTGCTTCCTTCTGTAAATTATTGTTCTCTTTCCTCTCCTTGCATGGAGATATCTTCCCACATCGTGGCTGGATTGAAAGGTTGTTAGACAGATTTTCTGTGGCTTCATAGTCTATGCAGAAAGAAGGGCTGGTAACCCTGCTAATCATCTTCCTCCAGTAGCCAGTTCTCCTCCACTAGCTGTAATGTGCAAGAACCCTTTTACTCACCAACCATTCTCATTAACCAAACAATAATTTCAACTGAGGAAACTCTACTAAAGTTCTTACAGATATTTCTGTATCTAAACTTTACTGCTTTCTCCTATGATTCTCCAATTGATAATTAATAGGTGAGCCTCACTTCAGCCATTCTTTAAAGAGAGATTTTGGTAGAGGGTTAAGAAATAAGTCCCTGGGCTGTGATATAAATGTTTTCTATAGCATAATATAGCTTCATATTTAAAGGGGGAAGGGAGGAACTTGCCACACTCTCTCTCTCTATTTATGTTTTTTTTTTTTTTTTTTTTTTTATTTTTTATTAGAGTCAGAGGTTTCCGGGAGCCTGTAGATGAAGCGCTGGCTTTACGCCCCGGCACAGTTAAAGACGTGCCCCTAAGAACGTGCTGAAAAAATGCTCCCCAGTCTCAAGCGAGCAAGTGTCATCCTCGGGTACCGAGCTCCGCGAGCCTCCCGGTAGCGGCTGCTCTCAGCACGGCTTCCTACTCCGTTCCCTAAGCCAGCTTCAGGGAGCCGCGAGCTCCAGGCACTGCTCTGACCTCGTTTCAGCGCGCGAGGGGCGGCCTGCAGCCCGGCGCCGTCTGCCCGCCGGCCCCCGAGGCCGCGCGCTTTGGAGCAGCTGCGCGCTCTGCCCTGCTCAGCCCCGGCCGACGTGGCGGAGCCGTCCTGCTCCGGGGCCGGCGGCCGGGCTCTGCGCCCTGCGCGTGATGGAGGGGGCTGTTCCTCCCAGTGTTCAGCGAGGACCAGGTTAACAGGGTAGTGTCGCAGTAACGTGGTCGTTTGCCCCAGATAAATACAAAGTTAGGCCACACACACAAAAAAATGGCACAACGCCTTTTAAAAAAAAAAAAAAAAAAAAAACATAATAATCTTGTCTGTTAAAAGGATGGGCAGGGAAAGGAAGGAGTAGGTGTAGAAAATGAAACTGTGGTTGGGCTGCATAGCCTTCTAGGGTTTTTAGGAAAAGTCCAAAAAGTTCTATAAACAGGGGAGAATTCATGGAAAATTCATGCTTGTTTTACCTCTGATTTCCATATGGCACGTATATTTCTTAGATTACATCTTTAAAGTTCTCTCTAGTCTCTTCGTTCTCATTCAAACTCACATCTATGAAAGAGAAGATCACGCTGTATTCTGGGGTCGGGGGTTGCCCATAAATTAAAAATTGACAGCTGTTTATCAGACGGTGTAATGCCAACCGCTCACACTCCCATATGAACATAATTTTGCATTTTTTTCCACCTGGAGTATTACAAATGAGAGAGGAGAAAACTAGAAAAGATGTCTTGTTTCAGTTTAAATCTACTATTCATATGCTTTGTGATCTATGGAATGCAGTAGCTGAGATGAAGTAAAAAAAGAGTACAAAAATAAGAATTTCAGGGAATGATTTAATCTTTAAGTGCTTTCTGCATCACTAACCTAATGTTGCTTCTTGAGGCAAGACATATGTAAAAATGAATTGGAGTGTTTGGGAAGACCCATCTTTCTAGTTGGTTGGCTCAGACTACCTGATACACGACTAGAAGCTACTCTGTCCAAACAAATAACGTTCTTCCTGTAAGATGTGGGAGGCATTTTTGATCCCATCCATGTTTAGAGTGTGTTCTATAGGGGAAAAATCTTCCATAGTTAGTTGGTTATCTTAGGAAAGCAAATATTTTACTGGGGTTCAGTCCGTAAGCCATCACATCTTTCAGGAAATCTTCTGCATCAGCTACTAGCTGCTACAAGTATATTTTTCCCTCTTCCTCTGCTGTGTCTGGAGTTTTATCTTAGTGGACATTCTGTGATAATTGGGATTCTGAGAGGAGCAAATGGTGTTCCCATTGTGGTCGTTTATTTGAATTAGCTTGAAAAAGAGATCTAGGAAATGGTAAGTTGTTAAAATGAAGCCACAGCTATGTTGGAAGGAAAGGCATTTCTTTGAAGAAGAAGAAGATAAAATATCTTTGTAACAATGAGACATCTAGACTGGCAAATTATCCAGATTTCACCAGTTACTTGGTAGGTTTTCTGCCTGAGGTATTAGATAAGATTCCTGGATGAATTGCCTTGTGTTGGAAAAGAGGACTTTTTCACTTTGGCACTTCCCTGAAGCTTTTGAATCCCTCTAGCACTTGAAATGAAGACTGAATCAACTTGGTAAGCCAAAGGCCTAACTCTATCATGTGTATTTTAGAGGGTGCTACAGTCCTGCCCTGGTTGGACTGTGGGAAATGATCACAGCTTAAAAGAAGGGCAGGAACTGTTGGCTGCTGCACTGAAGGAAGAGTCAGCAGACAGCATCAGCCTGTTGCGGTAGGTGCTGGGTTCTTCCTTGCTGTCTCTCAGGACAGTGACCCTTTTGAGGTGCTGGTGGTAGGAGTTGGCTTAAAATTATCTACCTAGTCTGTGTATCAGCAGGGGTTGTTCTCTTTGTCACCTAAACACATGCTTGCAGCTCGGACGGGGTTACCAGTTTTGGCTTACATTTTCCTCTAAGCACAGCTTTACCTGCAATATTTTGCTTACAGGGCGGCTGTCTGTACAGTGTGCAAGCTTGGGAGGTGTTGTGTTAGGGTTGGGGTAGGAGTCGGCTGTATAGGGGTATGCCCATTTTAGTAAGTAATATTTTTATTGTAGTTTTTGTCTCAGAAGATGGAAAGAGGAGAAAATGTGTTGGTATAGATTTACCTACACAGAAGGAACAGATACTTTGGTGGTAACAGAGAAGCTCTCTGTATAGCCACTAGCATATCCCTTGCTGTCTTTCTGTTTGTAGTGTCCCTTCAGAGATGAATGAAATAATCTTGCTTGTAGGGTTGAATGCTCCTTTTGGCTGTTTTACTGAGTCTTTCCTGACCTTCCTTCTGAAGCGGTCTGGGGGAAAAAGAGAAGTCGGTTTTCAATTTTACTGTTAGAATTCACTGCTCTCATGCTTGACGTCTTCTAAGGATCAGCCAACTGAATCAAGGACACCAAAATAGTTTTTAATGAGTTTTTTTAAATGCAAGTCTAGTATATTACTTTGCATAAATGATTTTTATTCTGCATAGCCATCACGGTACTTATCTTCCTGGGTGGTCGTGCTATCCCTCTGAAATAAATACGCTGCAGTAGAAGTGGATGAAGCCATAATGATATTTCTCACCCAGCCCTTCTTTAAATGTGGTTTCCCCCAAAAGTTAATGATTTCACCATGCTTTCATTTTCTATTAGAAATAATTTAAACTATTTCATAATTAGATCTTATCTTCTTCAGCATAATTCTTAACAAGCATGCATTTCATCTACATTGTTTTGAGCATTTTCAGTACTATATTCATTAGATTTTGCAGAGAGCCTGTAGATGCAGGCAGACTTAGTTGTTTTAAGGTAGGTCCAGTCAGACAGTGAAAATGTGACAGCAGCAATACACTCTGCTTGTCAAAGAGTAGGAGGTTTCCTAGATGTCCTGCTCCAGAGTGGTAGCGGTGCCGCCTACCTGGACCACTGTTTGGTGGGAGGCTGAGCCCATGTGGTACCTGCCCGCACTGGAAGCAGGGAGGCTTTTTGTTTTCTGCTCACCAAACCCTTCCATTAGCTAATCCTGTTCAGTAATGCGTAACTAGTGGGGGAGAGTGAGTTTTCTGGCAAGTTGCACCGTTTTACAAAGGGGTCCAATAACTGAAAGAGTCAACGCAAAATGAGGGGGGAAGTGTCTGCCTGCAAGAATTACAGGAGGGAGGAACCTTAAACTTTCTTGCAGGCTGTGATATTGGCTCAATTTATGCGTCAAAGCCTTTGTGTTAGTGAGATCCCACGCTGCTGTGTTGTGGAGCAAAGATCTGTCAGTTGAGGAGTGAGAACATTACAGACCTAGTATCTACAGACTGGTAAAATGAATATAATAACAGCAAATAAGAGGGAAGGATGTATCCTTCCATTACTTTCCATACCTCACAGCATAGCGTAAAATTTAAGCGATGTATACCACAGTTTGCAGAGCAAGCTTAAAATGCACACGAACAGGATGTAAATAGTAGCCAATCTTGGCTTTGTGGCTGGTAAGCGATTGGTTATCATTATTATCTAAATATAGTAGTTGCGTATTGATTGCCTTCTAAACAGCAAATCCAAATATACAGGTTTTAGACTGCTTATATTTGAGCATAATCCATTTATCTTTGTGTCTTACCTACATGTCTTACAGTATAATTTTTTTGAAAACAATTGGAGCTTCAGCTATTTTGCAGTACATGTTTAGGACTTGCTGATTATTTGTTATGTTACAGTGCCTTTTCTAAAATATGATGGGAAAACCCTGCCTTTTTTTTTTTTTTTTTTTTACAGCTTTGTTGACAGCATTGCTATAACAGCTATGATATGATTGGATTTATGCCAAGTTAGGAACTTCTGAGTGGAAACTTTTAGCCTTCTGTTTATAAAACCCTGGATTTCTCTCTCTTGTACACCAGTAGGCTTCTTCTGTGGGAAGGAGATTTTACTGTGATCTATTTAAAAAAAAAAAAAAAAAAAAAAAAAAAGTAAGCTTTCCTTTGAAAGCTGATGTCAGATAAAATATTGGAAGTCAAAAGGGGGGAAAAAAGAAATTAGGGGCTTCTAGGAGAAGTTTTAGCCCCACTATCACTCGGAGACTTATCAGCCATAGCTGTAAAACATGTGGTATCTTCTGTCTCTTCATAAAAATCCTGCTAAATCCATTCCTGGATGCAAGAAAGACAATGAGCTTTCAAAACTGAATGTGAGAATTGTCTGTTCCATGTGTGGTGGGATGGTCGTTTTTTTTTTTTCTTCCAATGATATACAATTTAATATGACTTTATGTCTTATTTTTCAAAATCTTGTTCTCTAATGTGCTGTATGTTAAAAAAAATTTAACACAGAGGAATTGGGGGAAGGCAGTAGATATCCTCTCCCGTTTTCCAGTGAGAGATGATATTAAGCATTTTTGCTTAATTTGGCCAACCTTTCGATGAAATAGGCAATTGCTTAATCATTATTATATTTATTATATAAATGGACTGTTTTTGTTGGACAATACATACATCCGAGTGCATTAAATGACATCCATCCCATGCGTATTTCATCTCGGAGATTCCCATGTCTGAAGTGACAGAGCAAAATGCTCCTTTTTGCTTCCCAAGAGCCACTTTCCAGGTTTTTGGAGATCAAAGTACCCACGGGCTTTGCAGCACCTAAGAGAGAGTCCGCAGTGCACCTCGTAACTGACGCAGATGTCTGCAGGACTTGCTTTCAAACCTAAGCTAGAAGGGAACAAATAGTTTGGATTTCTCCAGAGGTGGAGAAGAGAGTTGTAGATGACAAAGGGTGTCAGCTCCAGGTTTTTCGTGTGCTCTTCAGTGTGTAGGAAGGCATTTCACAGGTAGTCTCCGTACACCCAGCTGAAAGGAAACCCTGTTCAACACTCAGCGTTTTTCCTGAAAAAGTATGCTGCTATCCCTACCGCCCACCCCCGAAACTTCAGCAGGAAAAGGGCTTTCAAATAAAATATTGCAAACATGTGGGAACAACCATGCCTGGTGCTTTGTAAGGGATTAATGGTTCTTTCAAAATATAAAACATGTTTTGCTTCCCAGGAAAATTGTTCTAATCCTGCAGTGTCTGTTTGGAAAAAGGAATAATTGTGTTCCTAAAATGATCTCTCCTAAATTGAATATTCCATTTATCTTTCTCCACCACTTTTGGTATTTCTGCTTTGTTTTGTTTGAACAAGTGGCTCTTGTTTGGTCCTTTTTTTTTTCTTTTCTTTTTTTTTTTTTTTGTTTTTTTGTTTTTTGTTTTTTAATTAGACCGGAGGACAGACTGCCGAACTAGAAGCTCAGCTCTCCAGCCGCTGGTTTATTATAGAGGTCTGTGCGGTGACAGCAAGCAGCGTGCATGTGCGCGAGCATGCGTGTGTGTTTTTTAAATAAAAGGAGAGCGGAGGTTTGCTCATTTGTTTGCCCATTGTGAAGCTGTCCCGCACCTTTCTGCGCCTTTGTGGCGGGGTGAAGGCTGCTGAATGGCGGCCTTGTGCCGTTTGTTGATTTTAAACCTCCCTGTTAATCCACAGGAACCTGCTGGTGAGCGCAGCAGGAGAGCTCTGTGACAAGTGGAAATCTGGCCGGGGGGGAGGAAGGGGGGTCACCGGGGATAATAATCATTCAGCCACCGGCCTTTGTCACCCTTAAGCCTAATTGTTACCCTCTGCTGGTAACCGCATTGAAGTGCTGGCCTTGTAAGTGTTGCTTGATTCCGCCTGGCACAGGCTTCCCCGCGGCGCCCTCGTCGGGGGGCTTGCGGCCCCCGGGCCTGGCCCGTGCGCGGCCCCCCGAGCCTCCTGGGCCCGCGCGGGGCGCCGCGGGCAGCCCACGGGCGGACGTGGCCGACGGAGGCGGCGCTCGGCTGGTGCCGTCGTGGCGCGGGGC